>JBBBDQ010001940.1:400000-692500 GCA_037127315.1 Ascarosepion bandense | reverse complement strand
ATGTAAACTTTAGCCAGTAATCGCGATACAAGGTGTTACAGTTTGGTGAAGGATGCATGAATTGGGTGTAGCTTTTTCCGTCGTTCGTCCCTGTCATTGGACGTGTTGTTTAGAGGAATCCTTTTTATCGTCGTGTACCTAGTGGTATAAAAAACTTATGCCGTGTCTTTTTATTCACTCCAACATGCCTTGGTTTTTTTTGTTTGTGATCCAGGCGGTGTCTCGATCCTAGCGACTTTCTTAATAAAAGGCAAGAAATTTCTAGCAGAAAGAACAAACTGTTGATAAAGCTATCAACACTTTATTGATGAAGAGAAAATAAAAGTTACAGCAATCACACTTATGCGGTTCGACATCATTGAATTAAGGCTTTGGGAAACATCTAATGGTTGGAATGAGAGTGTGCTGCCAACTTCACTGCTGCTGGAATTTCGACAAAAACGAATGACAGTGATCTCGGAAATTGTCTAGCGTGAACTAACTAAAGTGTCGCGCGTGTATGTGTTGTTACCAACACTGGCCCAACCACCAATTATGCTATGAATCCCGGACGAGCTCAGAATTTTGTTACGTACATGCAAATGGGCAAATCTCAATTTTATTACGATCCCAGACAAGGTCCCGGTTAGTAACGTTTAAAAATAAAATAAAACTATTATCCAGATTGGATCGGGTTCTATTAATTGCATTTTGATGTTGAAGACTGGTAGAGAAATGTATGAGGAGATAAATAAAAGATTAGCAACAGCAGAATGAATGAACAACTAGTGTTTTGAAAAACAGAAATGAATTTTAATATATTTAAAAAATTCAACAACCAATATTCGACAGTAGGGAGAGAGAATATCACGTGTGCAATACATATAAAAGTTAATACATGTGTTTAGGAAGATTAAACTGTTCAAAGATATTAAAGATATTTGTCTTAATTGACAAAATAATACTTATGAATATCAGAAAAAAAAAAAACAATATTCTTACTTGTGTATTTCAGAAACAAATAAATGAACAGCACGTGAACCACCTTCTAAGGAAAGAGCCCTTTTCCCCTAACCGATGGGCGACCGCGTCTTCCAAGAAAAAAGGGTATTTGCTTTCTAATTTACGGGCAAGCGCGTCTTCCACCTCCATTGCCTACTGATGGGCAGTTAACGATTGCTACTATTATTACTTAATTTATGGTGGAAAGGGGTATTGTCTTTTCTCTACCTATACGAGTCTACGTAACAGTGTTTATAAAGATAACGGTCCGAAAGGGGACTGATTATCTTCATCTATGAACAAAGACATTCTTATTAGCATTGAATGTGAGCCATGCTTCTAAACATTTTGGTATGGTTCCAAATGTAATTCTGCTAGATAGGATATTAAAATAACCTTTCCTAATTTCTTCTCGATTTTCGCAAACATTATTAATCACGTCATCACAACTTCCACGGAGCTGTGGGACTAGTTAGGGAATTTCCGTCATAGTGGATTTTACTGAATCTTATTTTAGGTGCCGTCTTCATAAGTATTTTATAGGCTCAAATTCATATTTTTATATACAGACTTCTTTTTCATCAGACTCCAACACGATTTAACCATTCTCTCATATTTTTCTCCATGTAATGTCTATTCTTTCGCTCAGAATTACTAATCTCTCACTACTGTAATTTCTTTAACAATATTTCATGCAAATCATTTTAGATACTTTTAGTTACTCTAACAGCTCGTATTTTAATCATTTCGAGGTGCCAAATGACTCCTGCTGTTGTCTAACTTAACCCTTCTGAATGAGGTGTGACATTACGAGTAAAATGTATTTTACAAAACTACATTGAGTGTTAAATGTCTATTAACAAAGGCTAACACCGTATATTCTTTTTCTTGTAGCAAAACATTTTTCTTTTATTTTTGAAGAACACATGAAATTTTACTGAAGAACATTCTTTTCTGAGAAAATTAATGTATTTTTCAATCTTTCTTACTTTTTTATTTATTTTTTATTCTGAAATATCTGGAAGCCTTTTATATTTATATTTGGAGATACTCCTTTGTTCTAAATGCTGGATTAACGAACTTTGACAATTTAAGATTTCACCTGTACGGAAAAAGGGATTTTTGAAAAATATTAAACGACAGGATTTTTTTACTTTAATTTCTGTATTGGTCAAGAGTAAAGGTGAAGATTACTTAGGTTAAGTGGTGTAGTACAACTTTAATAGTGGTACTAGGAAAAATCTGGAGCAGTGAAAATAGAGTTGAGAAAAGGTGCAGAGCTTTATAGCAAAGCCTGATAGGGATGACCAAATCTGTAATGCAATGAATTTGAATAGGATCATTAATCTTACCCACATCTATTCTGGGTCATCTTACTCCCATTACTCCCAGTGGAGATGAGGTCATTGACGAGGGGGTCGTCGATGTTTCTGTAACTTGTTTCTTTTACAATTAGGCGTGTTGACCCTACAAAAACCCATTTATTCTCCGGGCAAGTCAGTTATACGTGATATATGCTCAGACGATCATGTCTGTTTCAATCCATGGCAGAAGAGTTTTCCGCAGTAGTTTACCAGCGGTAGACTGGTTGCCAATCAAGGCTATAGAACCCAATCTGTCTCGCTATTTAATCCTTAGCTCAAGGTAGAAGAAATGCTACGAGTCACATTGCCATTGACTGAGAAGGATTTCCCAATGGTGTTTGCACGTAAGTGAATGCAACGAATTCCAGTGGAATTCGAACTAGGCTCTCCGATTTCTCATTCTTAGCCGATGTCCATTGCACCATAACACATATCCATGCGTTATGGTGCAATGGTGCGTATCAAAGCTCAGCAATAAATAGAGCTGGATAGGAAGGAGACAGTTAACAAACGACAGTCAGAGAAACAAAGACAAAAACAAGTGATAGGGACCATTTCTGTAAACCCAGAGAGACCATTCTACTTTGCTAAAGGAAGATGGTAAGAAAGGATTAAAGAAGGCGAAAAAGTGGAAAAATTCCACCTAAAGAATACACTATAAAATTCAGCGACCAGAATCATGGAGAATAGCTTCTTGATAAAAGAACAGAGAGTGCAGTATCCTATTCTATTTTCGCCGGTACGTATTAGTAGAAAATCGACCGGCCGGGGTTTACAAGTCCCATTGCTCACGACTGGGAAGGATTAACGAATAACTGTTCGAATTCAACAAGAAATAAAGAGCGCAGTATTTTATACTAGCGGTATAGACCGGCGTTGCTCGAGTGTAATGAAAGCTTTAAAACTAATCCATGGTCCTGTAGTTCAGACTCTTTGGACGTTGGCATGAAAGACTAAAAAGCAATAGTTGTTTCTAGTTAAAGCGAAACCATAGACTGAAAGAAAAATGAATGGATGTAAGTCAAATTTTGATTTCCTGGTATCAACATCAAATAAGTTTTTTTCGTCGTAAACTGAATTTTGAAGGATAAATAAGTCCTCTGAGTAAATGGTATCATGGCTGAGACTAAGAACTACAATTATACCTACTTAGAGCCAAACCCGAAGCAAAAACTAAAATAAAAGGGCTGAAAAAATACAAACATACAGGCAGATAAACAGACACACACACACACAAACATCTTGTCTTTTATATATATATATATATATATATATATATATATATATATATATATGTATATATATATATATATTATTGATTTTCTGCACTATTGTAAGAACTGCAACCTTGAAACTTCTGAATATCGTTTCTTATGTCTTTGTCTTCCTTCCAGTTATGGGTTAAATAACAGGACAGATTGGGTACTATAGCCTTGGTCGGCAACCAGTCTACCGCAGAAAGCAATGGCAACCTACTGCGGGATAATCTTCTGCTCAATCAGTCATGTCTCTTTCGAGACATGATCGCCCAAGCGTGTATCACGTATGGCACTTAACTGACTGACTATGAGTGTATCAAATTTGATTAAAATTGGGCCACTCCTTCTATAACCCGATTTTTTTCGATTATCGATTTTCGATATTTATCGGGGGTACATCGACACAAAACCTAGCTAAGAACACTCGCAGACGCTTATAGTGCAACTGAGTAAATTTCTAAGAAAATCAGTTCAGCCGTTTCGGAGTCTATAGGTAACGGACACACACAGACACACACACACACAAAGTTCCATTTATAAATAAGTTTAGATAAATCAAAACAGGCCTCTTCATTTTCAGATTTGCTGGTTTACAATAATTTTGTGACCCGACATTCGTCAGATGCTTCAGACAACACCACCTACAGTCTAATTCAGATTTTGAAATTACACATGGGTCGGTGGAGAGGTTCACTGGTGTAAGGCAGCTAACTAGCAGATGTAGTTCAATTTTTCACTACACAACCGATGTTATCTCAGGGTTAAAACCTGAACACACGTACCTCTTTTGGCTACAAATAAATCTTATCTCAACGTGACCACGCCTATGACACATTTCTGTTGCTCAGTAACCTCTTGCTTTTCTTTCAATTAACGAGGGACAACGTTTATTTCCATTAATGCATACAATATCGATAATAATTTTCAATGATTGATATTTAGTCTTGATAACTCTAAATGATACACTTTATATTGATCAGATAAATGTTTTTCCAGTTGTTGTAGGCAAATAGCTTTGTGCTGTAAATGTTTTATCAAACATCAATCATAAATTAAAAATCGTTACAATAAATAATGTCTGCCATATGGAATATTATATATATATATATATATATATATATATATATATATATATATTTTCTCTCGTACCTTTTTATATGATTGAAAGTGGTCAGATTGAGATAGAAAATCTTGTCTTGGTTTCAACCTTTCTATCGATATTATACATCCAAATAGAAGTGAGAGTTGCTATCAGCTATAGAACAACAAATGTGTTTCCTGGTATTTTTACTACAAAAGATAACAAAGTATGTCAAGGATTTGCTAAGAAAATTTTTTTTACTCTAAAGAACAATGTATTATATCTTCATATTAGGATGACATTAATAACAAGGCAAATAAAAAAATATATATTTTAAACTTTTTTTTATAAGAATAACCTATAATGTTATGGATCTTTCAGAAATGCATCAATCTGTGAATGTCCAAGACAAAAGCAATGTTGAGTTATAGGCATAATCGATCTTAAAAATTATTTTCTAGCTAATGAATGGGCTTGATTGTGTCTTTTTCACAACTAAGCAAAAAAATAAAATAAAAAAATAAAATAAATATTATGCTAGTGCCAGTAACTCCTATTCCCTAATGATGTGTGAATTAAATTCTTGGTTGTATTGTCTTACCATGCTATGGTAACAACAAATATAACTTTGTTTGAAATTTAAAACTCTGGTAATTTTCAAAAAGAATTCAGTGACAGGGAAAGTAATATATGTGAAAAATTCAGCATATTAAAAGGTTAATTATTTTTTTTTTGTGAGGGGGAGTTGTAGCTTCATGCAGGAATTGTTGTTCTCTTTGCCATCAGTAACCACAAACTTAAATAAATATGCTAGAGTGAAACTACCTCATCACAGCTATCATAATCGTTTTTACCTTCTCTTAGTTAAGAATATTCGAACAGTTCAAAGCAACAACTTCTGTTATGTGATAAACATAAGCTTTTGTTAGCAAGGAGCTATAACTCGTTACTCTTGGTTATATTATCGTTCCTCGGCTGATTCTAACGAACACCCACTCAGAACTCTGCGTATTTACCCAAGTCTCCCCACTAAGACGGGGTATGACATAAAGATAGGCTTAACGTGGAGAACCCTAACATCTACACTCGGGTCAAGTGTCAAAATTTACTCAGCCCATACAACATCGGGATCGGGCATATTGCATTTTCTATTTCATTCAGCTATGTCAATGTCTGTAAACAGACACGACTGAATCGTACTCTGCATATATATATATATATATATATAAGAGAGAGAGAGAGAGAGAGAGAGAGAGAGAGAGAGATAATTGCGAGCCAGACAGTGAACTGTGGGAACCCTGGATATTTATCCAAGTCTCAACAATGAGACAAGATCTTGCACAAGTTCAGTTTTAACGTAGGGATCTCGAGTGAGTACACGTGAACCAAGGGTTACAATTTAACCGGCCCCGCAACAAAGGGATCAAGCATTTTGCATTGTCTATATTTTTCCCAGTCCGTCCGTAAACAGATCCCTGATTGACTCGAACAGACAGACAATTACGAACTCTCTCGGAACTGAGGATATTTACCCAATGTCTCACTACTGAGACGAGAAGCGAGACAAGGTTGAGTTTAACGTAAGGAACCCGAGCGTGTATACTCAGACCAAGAGTGAAAATTTCACCAGTCCCGGCAACAACAGGATTGGGTACATTGCACTGACGATTTTTCTCAGCCGAGTGTCCGTCCATAAACAAAGACCCGACTGAGTCGTACTCTGCCTTAAGATAGAGAGCTTGACAATTGCGAGCCAGTCAGCAGACTGTCGGGCACAATGAGTATTTACTCAATGTCTCTCCACTGAGATAAGATGTGACAAGATCGGTTTTAACGTGCAAAACCCGTGTGCGTACACTCCGGTCAAGTCTAAAAATCGCGGAATCGGGCATATTGAATTGTCTATTTTATTCAGTCGGGACTGTCTGTACTCCACCCGAAAACAGATAGCTTAACAATTGCAAGCTCTCTCGGAACTCTGGATATTTATCCAAAGATCCCCACTGAGATGAGATGTGACATAAGATTAGTATTAATGTGGGGGACTCGAGCGCTGACACACGGGCCAATGGACGAAATTTATCCAGACACCGCAATCGCAGGAACGGGCAATTTGAATTTTCCATTTTCCTCTGCTGAATTTCCGTCCGGAGACAAAACCCCGACTGAATCGTCAGTCAGTCAGTTAAGTGCCATACGTGATACACGCTTGGGCGATCATGTCTCGAAAGAGACATGACTGACTGGGCAGAAGATTATCCCCCAGTAGGTTGCCATTGCTTTCTACGGTAGAGTGGTTGCCAGCCAAGGCTACAGAACCCAATCTGTCGTGTTATTTAACCCATAACTGGAGGGAAGTGACGGATTAATACCTTTCCCAAGGGTATTTGCGCGTAAGTGAATACAAAGAATTCAACTGGAATTTGAACTCGGCTCTTCGATTTGTCGTTCCGGGTCGATATCCACTGCACCACACTTGACAATTACGAGTCAGACAGCGGACTGTCGGAATTCTTGGTATTTATCCAAGTTTCCACACTGAGACGAGATGTGACACAAGGTCGGGTTTAACGTGTGGCAAACCGAGCGCGTATACTAGAGCCAATGGTCAAATTTTACCCAGCCCCTCTAACTACAAGATGAGGCACTTTGCTTTATTTACTTTTATCAACCAATACTTCGTCCGTAGACAGAGACCCAACTCAGCCGTATTTTGCTCGAAGCCAGAGATCTTCACAATTGCAAGCCAGTCAGCTGTCGGAACTTTGCATATTTACCCAAAGTCACCCAACTTAGACGACATATGACAGAAGGTCGGGTTTAACATGGGAACTCGGGTGCGTACTCTCGGGCCAAAGGTAAACAAAGGGATCGGGCATTATCTATTTTTTTCAACTGTGTCTCCGTCCATAGACAGAACCCCTGAGTTTACCCAAAGACTCCCCACTGATACGAGATGTGACAAGATTGGTGTTAACGTTAGAAACACAAGCGCTTACATTCGTGCGAGAGACAAAATTTTTCCAGCTCCTACAACCGCGAGTTCGGACACTTTGTTTTGTCTATTTTTTTCTCATTCACGAGTCGTATTCTGCCCGAAAACAGAACTTCACAATTGCGGGCTAGACAGACTATTGTCGGAACTCTGGGTAGTTACCAAAGTATTCCTGCGAGATCGAACACTGCATAGTCTATTTTCGTTAGACGATTTTCCATCCGTTCACAAAGACACGACTGAGTTGTATTCTGCACAAAGTCAGAACTTGACAATTACGAGCCAGACAGTGAGTGGAATGTCGGAACTCGAGCAAAAAAAAAACCCTAGACACCCCATCATTTCTTGTATATTTTTCCCAGACGAGACTCTCCCTGTAGACATAACCTCGTCTCAGTTCCTCTCAGTTCGAAACTCGTGTTCGAGCAGAACTCTGGCTATGTATTACCCACCACTGAGACAGGATGTGACACAAGGTTGGAAAACAGAGTGCGGTCACTCGGTCCAAGGATCAAAATTTTCCAGCCCCCGTATACGCGAGATCGAGCCCTAAGCCTGTCAATTTTTCTCAGCCGAGTCTCTGTTCATGTATTTATTGCTGCAAGTTAAAACATTTGTGACACAGGGCCCAAGGGGAAATGGGGTAAGTTGGCTATTCTAGATCTAGCTAATCAGATTCACGACATTTGAATCCATTACAATGTGTACATTCACCACGAAAATGCATCTATCACCATTTAATCCTACATATTCCACAATACCATATATTCACAAGGAACTTACAAAAAGCGCTATGACATGAAAATTTCGTTTCTTGTCCAAATATATACAATTAAAATGAGATATGAAACGAGGTTGAAGGGCTGAAATCCCAAAACGGAACTAAAATATAACAAAATATTAAAACTAAAAATAACAGCAGCTTGTAAGACCTCTCCACTTCATAAACATGTGTAACCACTGTATTCTGTCTTTAGACAGAATCAAGAAGCTTACTCGCTAAAGGAGAGGGAAGGATAAAATAAATATTGGATTGGGAAAATCAAAGACTGACCCAGTCGAGATGAAAAACACAGGAGGCAGAAAACAAATTGGTGAGGTTGAAAATCTCGACATGGATCGTAACAAAAACGAATGCAGGAAAGAGGTTGGAAACGACACTTACATTAATTAGGTAAATAAAAAGAGTCTATCTTAACCACGAGAAACCGCCCAGTTGTGTAAAAGAGGACTTAAAAAAGAAAATCAAGGCCGGTCTCGTTCACTCGAACCAAGCTCGCAGCTTTCACTCACCTTTCGCTGAAATCTGTCGACAACAAAAGGTTTCTATCAGTTCTGACCTTCCTCTTGAGCTGATACCCAAAGAATCGACAAGATCTTGATGAGAATAACGTTCGTATCGCAAGATTCCCTTCATTCACGTCCTCTGTTAATGCGTGACACAGGAAAGCCAATCTCGAGGCGTGTTGATGACTCGACAAGTGTAGAGTTCCTAACTCCCCATGACACAGACGTTGGGCACGACTTGATACCCACCACTACCCCACAAGATGGAGGAAAGCAAGCGCTCGATCATCTTACAGGCCTTATAGAGAGATGTACAGACAACCGGTAAAGGATGAAAGACACAATTTGTACACTCTTCACGAACAACCAATCTTCAGAGCCAAATCTGGACCGCTGCTCCGACCTTAGCCTGTACTTCTTCAGCTGAAGCATAAGTCCAAAGCACACTCCAAGAATGAAAGGGACTGTCAGTCTAACTCAAGTGCCCCGGTAGATCGACCCCTTCCCAGGCACATAACAGCAAGCTGGTAGTCTCGATACGGTTAATCTTAGCCCCCGTGACCCTTTCGTACCGTTTAAGCGCCTTTAAGCGTGACATGAAAATGGTTACGTCATCGGCGTACGCGGAAACCCTGGCTCAAGCCCACCAGGGATAGCGACTCTACGTAAGGGCGGACTGCATGCTCCGTGTCTCGGCCGGTGCAGTCAGAAGAAGTTCCAACGTCGAAGCATAAAGTAAAGGTGACAGTAGACAACGCTGATGAACCGACCGAGACAACGCAAAAGCGCGCGCCCGCTTTTCTTTTACCTGTACCACAGAACTTGAGTGCAACACAGGAGGCTGATCCACTTTCAGAAATCGGTTTGGAATTCGGTGGCCTGCAGCCAGATACTGACGGTCGATCCTACCGAACACTTTGAACTGATCTAAATCGGCGCGGCTTGGTCAGAACAGATGGCGGTTGCTCCGAATTGTTCGTCCCTTGACAACACAACAAGTCTACTGAGATCCCAACAAAATCTCGGCAACTGACTAAAAATACTCCATCAGGATCTTGGTCGAAACCTCAAACTCTGTGTTTAACAAAAATATGAGTCTGTAATCATCTAAATCCCGGCCATCATCCTTGACCTTTTTCAACAGGGTGACCACACTCCTGGAGATCCGGTAGGGAACTGACTCTTGCCAGAACCAGTTGTTGAACACAGCAGTTAAAATCGATACAAAGATGTGCAACAGTCTAAAGTACAATAGAGCAGACCATCAAATCCCGGAGACTTTACACTGCCGACTCTCTTCAATGCCAAAAGAACTTCATCCTATGTGATCTCCGCCTCGCAGCTGGCCGGTTCGGTTGGTGAAAATGAAGAAAGTCATCCAAATAGCTGCGAAACTCTTCGCCATCGAAACCAGGCTCTAGAAATGCCGCCGAGGCAGGCGGAATGCCTTACTTCGATCCCTCAAGCCCATCGCATTCAAGTTGGCTAGCTTAATAGAAAACATTTTATACAGAAATCTGCAGGAGTTAGGACCCCGACGCATTGTTCCAGACAGCCATTGCCGACATCAGACGTAATTCGTCCGTCCAGGACAATACCACCGATGTCCGCCGGGAAGGTTAACTTCAAAGCTAGATATTGAGAGGGGTGAAGAAGAACCAAGTCTTTCCTGCACATAATTACGCTCATTTCTTTTCTTTTTAGTTCAGAAGACTACCAGGACCATTCTGAGTTTCGGGAACGATTCCTTCGCCGCCGCAACAAAGTCCCACACTTTTAGGTTGCCCCAAGTGTTTCTGATGAAGGTGATTTCGCTGGGGGCGTCCGGGAATTTTATAGGGTCTTCCATTGACTTCCCGTCAATAGATATACATTTAAAAAGGACCTCAAGAGAGTCCTCCTCTGTGAAGAAAGGTCGTTCTTGAATGCCTGCTTGTCCATAATACATATTTCCCCCCCTTTTTTTCCCTTAAGATGAGTCGGATGACGAAGAAGACTAAGCCCTAGAATGGGAAAGAAGACAGGCTCCTTGCCTTACCTTGGGGCTCATGGAGGTCTGTTCTTACTGGCGAAGTCGGAGCGGATCGAGTCTTGCTTTTTTCTCCGGCCTTCTCCGTTGTCAGCAGGGATATCGTCTTTGTTGCAACCGCCTCCGTTACCGAAGTCTCAGCCACAAATTCATGGCTCGAAATGAAATCTTTGTATTTCTCCTTCAGACTGTTGTAATATTCAGGCCCTTTCTTTTGGTGTATGTCTGACGCCCATGCCGATGAGCTTGCACTTGTAGGTTCCGCGTGGTGGGAAGCCTGAGCCATTTTGACCGCGGCCCAACCTCAGTCCGTAATATAATTATATGAAAGACTTGGTGTAAATTAAACAACGTAAGTAAAAGTGTTCAAAGTAAAACTAAACGATATTAATAAATAACGAAAGGAAAAATAAAAATAAAGTCTACTAAGAAAGAAAAAACGATACGTAAAAAAAACAAAAAAACATTTCAAATTAAAGTTTGCCTTACAAACAGAAAAAACAAAACGGTCGAAATAAATCAGAAAAATCAAATACTAAAAAAGAACTAAGTTAAAAAAATAAATAAAATTGGTTTACGGAAAAAAGGAAAATAAAAATTTAAAAAAATTAAAAAATTGGAGTTAAAACGTAAGAAACAAAAATAAGAAAATAAGACCTACGTTAAAAATCCACACAAGTCTCTTGCTTTTCCGACTAATTTCAAAAGCGGCAAAAAAAAAACAAAAAACAAACAAAAAAAAAAAAACATCAACAAGCAAGAACCCCAGGCAAAAGTGGCATCGATTCGTTAAAACTGCTGTTCGCTTGGAACTTATTTGACTTCTTTAAATAAAGTGTCTTGCCGTGTTCAGCTGTGTTACCGGGAATGTCTTATTCAACAATATTCTTTTTTTGCGATTTTTAAAATTTTTTTCAGTATTTCATTCTATTTTTCCTCTTTCTAGTGAGTCACTACGTACAGAAGTTTGTATTACTTTCGTTTTGAGTCAACAACTAGTTTTTTCCCGTACGTTGCCCTTTTCTGTTACTCATCATTTTACGTTTTAACGAACTCTTGGTGTGTTGGTAATTGGTAAGCAGTGAATTGTGTACCGTTATCCAAGAAGATGGCATCCCGAATGCCGTATCTTGCAGACACTTGATGTTCACTGTGACTATGGAAGATTTTTGTTTTCACTTCAATTTCAGGCCACATAGTACTAAGTAAGGCTATCCACTACTACCAGATAATGTGATCCATTGGACCTGCAAAATTTTGTGCAGTTTTTACCATGGAGTTTGTCTTTGGCCAAGGTTGTGATTTTGTGATTTTGCTGCCTCTGCACTGCAGGCTTTTACTAATTTTTCAATGTCTTGATTCATTTTGCTCTAGAATGCATAACTTCTCATGAGAAATTTCATCCTTGAAATGTCTCAATTAGTTTTCGTCAGCGAAAATAAAAGCTCCGTCCATCTTTCTCTCTCCGCCAACGTCACACCCCCTCACTTCTTCATCTGGCGGTCAAGACAAAATTATTTCTCTATTCCTAGACTTTATCTTCTTCCTTGCCAAATATATTTGTTTTCTCAATTTACCAAGAAAGATATAGTTATTCAATCCGATTCAAATCCTCAAAATTACAAAAAAGTGCATTTTCATAACCTTTTATAAGGTTGAAACATTCCAGATTATCCTTTTCACTTTCCATCACCAGAAGATGTCTCCCATCGTCCAGCTTACACTTCATTTTAGGATTAATCTTTTCAACTCACATTTTAGCATTAACCTCTTCATATACCAATATCACAAATTCTTTAACTCAAATAATTTAATCCAGTCAATACCGAATAAGTTTGTAATGCATCAAACTTAGCTTTTACGCCCTTGTTACGAAATGAAGTGTTGCAAGCTACTTCGCCAATAACAAATAATCTATCACCTGACACGCCACGTGAGACTTTCAAATTTCTTTGTTAATTATTGATATCATTAACAGGGTCTAATTACATTTTTACATCTACATTATTAATTTTCACATATACAAATTCTATTTTTTTCTGACATTATTTTTCCGTCGCAACGCTGTGTACTGTACAAGTTTTTGAGAACTTTTCCTTGCTTTAGTTTTACAGTGAATTTTGTCCTAATTTTCCATACTTGTAGCACTTTAAATTCTTAAATGGACCGTCATCTCCGAGATCTAACCTTCCAAATTTGCAACATGGATTAATTTTTCGTTGGCTTATATATATGCGCATTGTTTTTCAGTTGCCTCCATATTGTCTCAGATTTAGGATTCACTAACATTCGTTCGATATTTCTTGTAATATTAGTTTTTGATTCTGTAAGTTTCGTTGGAATTTTAGCACGTATTTCTGCGTTTTTCTTTTTTCGCCGTTAACCCTTGAACAAAAGTAAATCCTTTAATATACGGAAACAGCTCGTTTATTTATAATCTTTTACACTCCTTGTTAACGATCCCAGCACTTGTGACAAAATCCGTCTTCTTTTTACGTTAGATTCATACACTGCCAACAAGTATTGAATAATGAACGTCTCACTAAAAATTTTAGTCAGAATATTTACAGTTTCTTCCAAGCAAATTTCTCCTAGTTTTATTGGTAGTACAAAACTAGTATTTTTCTTCTACTGCTGGTGTTAACTTTCAACAAAAGCCTTTTTTTTCTCGTCTTCCCAGTTGCTGCATTAGCCTCTGCAAATTTGCTTCTAAAATATGCAGAAAAAGTAATTCCATTATATGAATTGTATGTTAATTCAGCTAGGGCCATTACCACTGCATATAGATTGAAAGAAATTAGAATTTTGTTTTCTTCTTAATTATTTCAATTAGCTTTTGTTGTTGTCTTTAGAGTTCCATTAACTGCTGTTGCTATTGGGTTTTTATCACTTGGGTGGGCCAATAATTCTTTCATATATGTGTATGTTCTTATTTATACACATCAACAGAAAAAATTACACCAATGTGGTCCTAATTTTTCATCATTACTGTTATTATGGTGATTTTTCTAAGCGCAGCTTAGATGTGGCACAAGGCCGAAAGTATGGGACACCCAGTGATGATCAAACTCGCTACTCAATTGTAATGGTTCTAGTGAGACAAGCTTGCTAACCATTACGCCACCACAAGGTGCCTAATCACTGTTATTATATGCACCAAAGCAAAAGGTATTTTTTTGTACTCCATGTAACTTTTGATTTCTCATCATTAGTAACAATTATGTCTCAACTGAGTTCATCAAAAGAGAGTTCTTTCTTTAGTTCATTTTTGTTATCAGAGGTATTTTATTTACTTCACAACACTAACACTTTCACTGCTGCATTGTTACTTAGCTGTTCTGGCCCATTTTGAGAAAAATAGGAAATGGCTAGTTAGTGGAAATAAAGATACTGACAGTGATTTCTTATGAGTGCCACCATTTTGGTTTCAAATACTCCAAACTAGAGTTAAACGAAATGACTCAACACACAATATAATAAAAATGTCACAAAACAGTCTTTTATTGTATGCTATTTCTATGCTGTTTGGGAAAGTTTTATATGTGCAATTAGTTTATAATACAAACACTAGAGACTAGCATTTAATTGCACTTTGAAAAGTGTAGTTACATGTCAACAGAAGGCAATATAAGTTTTGTAAAGATATATAAGTATGCCCATAGCTGTGGAAGTGTTAACTATTTTATTATAATAAACAACACATTTCAAGCACCTGAATTTACCATTTGTCATGTTTTTTTTTGTCCATTAATTATTCTCATAATCTCCAATATCTCACAAATATTCATTCACTGTGTAGACATAAAAAGAAAGAGGAGCAAAAGAAAATATGTTTGGATGATTTATTGACAATTTGAATCAATGTATAAAATGTAGAATTTATATATTTGTATATATTTATATACACATGATGAATTTATTTCTGATGAATTGTGTTATGTTTCCGGACCTGAGTCTGTATCATGACTATCTTCAACATATTCAAGAGCCTTCTTTCGCACACCCATCACCAGCTCTGGAGTGCCATATTTTTGTTCAAAGTCTAAATATTTCTTAAAAAAGAATTTCATTTTTTGGGTTGATAGTCTCAAGTTGGTCACTCTTTCAAACAAATTCCTACAAATTGAAAGAAAAATTAAAATTAGTTACATTCCCTGGAATTTTTATTATGCAAAAATTAGATATTGCTAATTTACATTTGGGCTATTATTTCTTTACATTACAAATACTCAAGAAATCATTTTAGGATAAAAAGTAACTGAAACTAATATCTCAGAACTACTAATAAAAACCCCCCCAAAAAACAAAGCTACATTTAATAATAGAAGTCAAATATAGATACAGGCATACATATAGTGTATATATTTATGTGAGAGATATAGTGGCTTTCAATTAACAGGCATTAACTATTGCTTTGACAACCTGCAATAATTGGATGCTAAATCATACATAGGCATCATATAAATACATCAGATTAAAATTATATACAAAATAGTGAAGATACATGTCAACAGCAGGCAATATAAATTTTATGAAGTATACCCATGGCAATGAAAGTGTTAACTATTTTATTGTAACAAACAACCAACACATTTCAAGAACCTGGATTCATCTTTTGTCAATTTTTTTTTAATACATTAACTATTTTTGTTTCTTAATGCTACTGACTTGGATTTGAATTCCTCTGGGCAGGTCAAGATCCACCTCTTGCTAACATGGTTGTGGGGTGGACTAGCTGTGCATTTCTTCTCTTTTCATATTTCTATAGTTTTCTTTTTTTTTTTTATTTGGTTGGTTTCAAATTTTTATAAAGTTAAAAGCAAATTCCTACTCTTTGTAAAAGTCATTGGAAATATTCATGATCAGTTTTCCATCAAAACTTTCATTAAATGCTGTGACCCCCAAACTTAATAAGCATATAAACAGTAATGACGTGTGTGTATGTGTGTGTACACACATCCTTGGCAAATTTTCTGTTATCACAATGTGGGATATTTAATAACAAAAAGAATACAGATGTATATAGCTAAATTGCAAAAAAAAACTTTCTAAATTTTGAAACTACCGGCATCTCTCATTTTTGTGCATATTTAGTTACAACATAAACTCAGTTCGATGAAGTTCTAACAGATGAAATGTTTTAGAATTTATGTTTTTTTTTAAAACTGTTTTTGATATCTAAAAAATTTATATAAAAATGTATATATCATTATCCCATATATATAACATTTCACAAAAATATTGTTTCACTCTGCATGAACATAAAGATAAGCAAAAAAATCAAACTACTCACAATATCTATGAAAATTTCAGTTTTCCTATTTTAATTTTCTAATGAATCACAATTCTTAATTTAATGATGGCATAATCTCTTTACAAGTTCCATTACGACATAATACCTATGGAAATTCCACTGTTGCATCATTAAATATTTGAGTTTAAAGATTAACTATTGCAGTAACGATCATTAGCTTGAATTCTAATTTTCTAATGGAGGAACAAGGAGAATTACTATGTCACAAAATTAAAAATAAATATGAATTATGTTAAAGAGTAAAAAAACAAGGAAATAAAGATATAATCAGTAAAATATGTATAAATAAAATATGTATAAATAACCCCTAAATGCATGCACACGTGTGTGCCTGTGTGTAAAAAAACAAATTTTTTTTTTAGCTATATTTATAAAAATTGACCCTTGCAACTATTATTATCATAGCCATCTTTACCTACATCAAAAAAAAAAGAAAGACACAACTTCTGCTAGTCAGCCATCAATGTTTTTTTTTTTTTTTTAAATGTCATGACTTTTTAGGAGAAAAAAGATCATGACTTTCCACAACTTTCTCATCTTTAATAAATCCAAGTTGCCATGATTTCTTGGATAAAAAAGTAGAGTGGTTTTCCATTAACATCTCCACAGTTTTAAATTTAATGTTAACCTTCTTTTAGAATAGCTGTCACCAGTAACTCACAAGCCCAGTCTCCCTGCTAAGGCATTTGTGCAAAATGAGCACAAAGCTGGAATTTGAACCTGACTTGCTGACTCCCCTTTTCTTACTGATAGCTGTTACACTACCCACACAATGATTTCAACTTCCCCAGGCCAATATATCAATTTGTTACATATTTTGCTGATTGCACAAGATCTGTTCACCTTCTGGCCAACAACTGTAAGTAATGCCCTGCCTGTTTTCTTGGATTTATTAATATTGTTTATTTTTATTTAACCCTAGTTATGGCGCCAATGAACAAAAAGAGGTGGCTTTTATGTTGTGAAGTGGAAACAATACTCCTGCTACTATTAAGGAAAGATGACAATAAATAATAAAAAGACATAAGATAATGACTGACATTGCATTTAAGTTTTTAAAGATCAAAATTGATTGGGAAGCAAGAAGTACAATAGAAGAAAGTGTTAGCATTGAACTTATCATTACATCTAGCCATTTCAAATGTAAAATGAGGTGACCTTGCCCACAATCCAGAACAGTCTAAGTACCATAGAAAAAAAAAGTAATATTTATTTTGAATAACACAAAAATGTGGTACAAAGTCAAAACGGGGGAGAGTAAGGGAAGGCTGGCTTTCAATCTGTCTTATCTTAATCTACGATTAGTGATACAAATATACCGCAGTATTCCTTACACCAAAACATTGTTACTTATTCTTACCACAGCCATCATAATACCTCGAAGTCTCTATGTAGTACTAATTAGTTCCCATATGTATAATTTGTTGGGGGTAGGACAATTACCATGAAGGTATTTATAAAAATGTCACAGGAAAGCTACGTTACAGTGGTAGGAAAGGAACTGAAGTCAAGATGCCAAGTTAGGGCCAATAACATTATATCAAGAATAGCAGGAGAACCAGACCAAATGTGGCAGCAATATTCAAAGTGTTGGCTCAAAACATTGGCTCATCCATATAAAGAAGCACAAAAACTTCTTTCTTCCTTTCTTTATTTTTTGATGCCTTAAAGAAACAAATGCATATAACCATTTGATAGAGTGTTAATCAAATGCTTTAACTTCTGAACTGTCTGATTAGCTATTGTATTGAGGGAGTGTGTAGTCTATAACAGTGAATTTCATTTGACCCAAAACTGGTATCACAAAAAGCATTAAATCCAATCTTTACTTCATCACCAAAAAAAAAAAACAAAACATGCAAAATTATCAGTAGATACTTTTATATTCAAATAGTCCTTTTGGCTTTATCCTACGAATATTGAAAAGTCAAGTAAAAAATAAATAAATAAATAAATAAAAATGAAAAACAAATATATTTGTATTTGTTGTATCCAAAAAAACATGCATAAACTAGCTATTAAAAAACGTTTTCTATATCAATTCATATTACTTTTTATTTATTAAAAATGATTAAAAATTTTAATGTTTATATTCATTTTATTTATTTCAGTTTTATTTCCGTTAGTTTTTTAATGAAGATAAAAATGGTATTCATCACTATGACTATACAAATGACAAGACCGTGTAATTTTTAAGTGATACATACATTTTAGAAAAGGCACTTTTCAAGTTATCTCCCTTTAATTTGCTATTTTTTAAAAAATTTCAGTAAAATCAGCTATTTAATGAAGTGAACATTCGATTTTCAGACAAATGAAATTCACTTTTATGATTGCCTCCCATTCTGAGTCAATCCTTTTCAGGTCCTATCGATTAGCACAGAGGAGATACCAATTTATGTGATAACATTATTAATTTTTCAAAAAGAATAATTAATCTATTGAAATAAACATGTCACCTTAGTTTAAAAAAAAAATGCCTTTATTAACTTTTCTTTTTCATCAGTAATTATTTCAAATTTTATTTTATTTCTTTGAACAGCAACACCATGTTAAAAATAAAAAAAGTTGTTTTTGTTTAATGACATTAGATCAACAATCAACTTCTATAGGTCATTTAATGCTGAAATTTAAATATCTTGCATACAATTTTATTTATTTTTGTAGATAATCATAGTTTAATCATACACCTTACTAATTAACCCATAGTTGGGGGACAAGAGCTGAATTCATATCTCTCTCAAGGGTATTTGCATATAAGTGAATATAATGAATCCAATTGAGACTGGAACTCAGCTCTTCGATTAACAATTCTGAACCATTACCCATTACATCACCCACACATTATAGCTTACAGCATCTGATATTTTCAAGCAGTCACCTAGCTAGATTACTGATCAGGATTAACGTTACTTAACTTTAGTGATTGTTTGGGAACAATAAAAAAAAAACAAAAAAAAACTGGAATCAAGATGACAGAAGATAATTTATATTGCATTTAAATTTTTTAATTTCAAAATTGACTGGAAAGAAACCAGAAGAGAGTTCCAGGAGTGAGATTATTTTACTGCCACATCAACCCCACAGGTCACACTTGTGAGAAGTGCAAGAAAAGAAAGCTCAACATTGACCAGGCTCACCATTGCTTAACTGCAGTTATCATATGGGAATTAGTGTTTCAACACAGTCAGTTAAGTGCCATACGTGATACACGCTTGGGCGATCATGTCTCGAAAGAGACTGACTGGGCAGAAGATTATCCTGCAGTAGGTTGCCATTGCTTTCTGTGGTAGACTGGTTGCTGACCAAGGCTATAGAACCCAATCTGTCCTGTTATTTAAACCCATAACTGGAAGGAATAGACGGATTAATATCTTTCCCAAGAGTATTTGCGCGTAAGTGAATACAATGAATTCGGCTGGAATTTGAACTCGGCTTCTTGATTTCTCGTTCCAAGCTGACATCCAATGTACCACAACACACATCCGTTTCAACACAATGTACCTATAAGCCCCAAGGTGTAAAGATTTGAGACATTGTAGCCAATATGCACAGAGCTGATGTGATGCTTAACAAATATTTTCACTCGTCTTACAACAAAAAGAAAAAAACTTAAAAGCAATCAGGTTTGTGAAATTACCTTACAGCATCCTTGTCTTCCTGCTGGATAGTCATATCAATGTAGATTGACCATAAGTCAGTTCGTTTTGGATAATTGCTGACAATATTTTCAAACATTGTCTTTCCACGTTCAGCTTCACCATACTTGAATTCTAACTGAGCAATCTTTGCAATAATCGCTACATCTGTGAAACAATAAAAAAAGATTAAAGACTTAGAAAACACATCAATAGTCAATCATATTAATAAAGTCAACCATGAGAAACTCAAATCAGGTACCATTAACACAATCTCCTCCCTATAAAATTATAAGGCTATTTCTTGCGCTTAGTTTGAATTAATTCTTCATTAATAATTTTTTTTTTCACTATGTAAAAAATATAATTTATGTACAGTGTGACCTTTTCTGTTTATTTTTATGTCCCTTACAATTGGGCAATGTTTAGAAAACTGGTCTCATGACTTTAGTGAATACTAAGAATTTTGGATGCTATGTCCACTGCACTAGTTCAAATCTCAAAATTTTACAACAGCAGTGTTAGGTGTAATAGTAGTTGAATACTTTAACTGAAGCAATGTCAATTATTAATTTTTAATAAGTATTTTTCATCTTATTTGTGTTGAGTTCTGTTAGACATTTGAGTAAACAGAATGGATTGGAAGTGAGAACAAACTTCTGGTGAAATTTGAACTTGGAATCTGTCATTTCCTTAGGCTACAAAGGGCAACCAGTCATCTAAATTTATTCAGCATTAGCATTAGCTTTATATTTAAATTTCTTTAAATACAATACTCTGCCATTTTGCAAGTTTACAATTGACACAAGTATTATTAGATATAACAATAATTGGATTTCTTAGAGGAAGCATTTTCAAAGCAACAGAACTAAAATGAAAGAAATACTAGTCTAAAATGTTTGACACAGCTTCATGAAATAATATATAATTGTTTCATCCCAAGTAAGGCAGTACCGCCACTGATGCGCAGTGAGCGACATAAGAGGGTACAGGTTTCAACAGGAGGTGAGCAAACAGAAAGATGAACCAGAAGGGCAAGAGAAAGATGGGAATACAGGTGTGATGACAGTTGCGAAGGTAGAGTGAGAAAAGAAAAGAACAAGATATACAGGGTGATGCAGAAAGGATGAGGAAAGGACTGGTGTCAAGTGGATAAGAGATGGGAATTGACATTGCATTTAAATTCCTGGAGGTTGTAGCTGTCAGGAAACCAAGTATATGAAAGGGAGTGCCACGGTGGGGGGGGGGCGAGAAAAGAAGCTACTGGAGTAGAATTGTTGGCTGCATTTGGCAGATTTAACTGTAAAAGGATGAGACCTTGTTGCCAGTCTGGTTGCTCGAGTAAATTCTTGTGTAGGGGACACTAGTAACTTAAGTTCATTGGAGCAGAAACCATGAAAATATTTGTAGATGAAACAGAGGACAGCCACATCCCACTGGTGAGAAAGAAGCTGGAGTTGAGCTGCCAGGTCTGGACCCATCACATTACAGATTCTCCTTTGGAGCCTGTTGAGAACTCTGAAATGAACAGCAAGGGCGCCTGACCAGATATGACAACAGTATTGTATGCAAGGGTTGATTTGTTTATGTGCAAAATGGATTCAGGCAAAAAAAAAAAAAAAAAAAAAAAACACTTCCTGGCTCGACACAGTGGCCTAACTTCCTAGCAGTGGATTTAGCTATTGATTCAATGTAATCCACTTGAGGTCAGAAGAGAGGGTGAGGCCGAGGAGACACAGTGTATTGCTTTCAGACAGACTTGCTTGGTCCATGCTTATAGGGGGGCAGGAAGAACTGCCTGTGATGGTTGACTGATAGTAGCTTCATTTTAGAAGCATTGAAATTTACAAGCCATTTTTTTACCCCAGTCTACCACAGAGGGGAGGTCCTTTTCAAGATCAGCAGTGAGGTTATGTTTGTCTGCCTCGCCAGATTTCTTATTGATGTGGAAGTAAATGGTGGTGTCATCTGTAGATGCCTACTTGGGATTTGATCATGTTAGGGAGATCATTTATGAAGATCAGAAAGAGCGTTGAGCCTAGGATAGAACCCCTGGGGGACCCCAACATTTGTGCGGTAGGATGAGGAGGCATGTCCATTAAAGACAACCATCATTGTGTGATTTGATAGGAAAGATTGGATCAAATCTAGCAGGCGTCCAGTGATAGCATAACCCCGTAGCTTGCAAAGAAGGCTGACGTGCCATACACTATCAAATGTTTTGGAGATATCCAGGGCACCAGCTTGAGCTTTGCCAGATTTATCGAGGGCCTGGTATATGTACTCAGTAATGGCTGTTAGTATATCAGCAGTAGACCTGGCAAAGTGAAAGCCATACTGTCTGTCTGAGAATAGTTTATGGGTGATAAGATGCTGAACTATTACAACATTGATAATAGCCTCAAACACTTTACTGAAAATTGGTAGGAGGCTGATAGTGCGATAGTTAGATGGGTTTGATGATTCCCCTGAGTTTTTAAATACAGGGACCACAGAAGAGGACTTCCAGCAGGCAGAAAAACAGTCAGTAGAGTTGGCAGTAATTGTAGAGTTCAGAGAGGACAGAGGAGAGTTCAGGGACACATTTCTTCAAGACAATGACCGGGATTCCATCGCCTATATATATATATATATATATATATATTATAGCAGTTACCTCTCTTGAAAACAACGATTTTCAAAGAAATTGAAATGTAATATTTATTCTAAAATAATAATATGCAAAATTTTGGTCTTTTTGGGAAAGAAATGCATAAGTAAAGCATGAATCAGATTTATATTCGATTTTCCTAAGAATGAAAAAAAAAAATTATTCAGTGGTTGATAATATTTCATCTAAAGATACTTAAAGTAGTGATTTAAAAATTAAAACATTTTTATGATAATTTATATTATTCTGGAATTTCTGCTTCATTTTAGTGTCCAACAATGATGTGACTTACCTGAGTACAAAAAAGAATGTTTAAATTCAAAGGCTAAAAATATATATCAGTTGGAACTTTTCTTTCAAATTTAAAAAAAATTTGTTTGGTTGGTTGATCTTGTTTTTAACAGCAGATCAACCTCAACGAGTTATTTAATGGTGAAATCTAAATGTTTTGAACACAATTTTTTTAACTACAGATAAAATGTATTGTTGGCCAAGTTACTATAAAATACTATAAAATGTATTGCTGACCATTTTACTGTGAATAGGTATTGTTGGTAACTATATAAAAATGTATTGCATTTATTTGTATACTTTCATAGTGCTTTTTGAGGGAAGGTAGAGTTCACTATTTGTCCAAAGCTGGGACTCTAACAGGTGCTAACATCTTAGATCAGGGGGTTACCTGGGAACAATAGCAATTAAGAGGTGGTTCCATATTCCTGAAAACCCTGATCAGAAGCCTTGCTGCCAGATGTAGTTTATCATCACACCCAGGACTTGAAAAAAGAAACAAACAAACTAGAAATTAGTAGCCAAACTTACGATCTTTCTTATAAAGACTTTTCACTGCCCGCTCTACAAGTTTTCTTCCTTCTTCCAGATTTTTGTTTTTGTAGCAAAAGACAGCATAATGGATCCACACATCTTTCTCTGCACGAAAACGTTTCATCAAAATGCGATGGACATCTTCAGTTTCCTAAAGAATTAATGAAAAAGATGATACATTATTTAAATATATCAGTTTTAATTTCATCTTTCAAAATTAAGAACAAAACATCCATCCTTAATCATCAAAACACCAATAAAAAAAAAAATGTCTTGTTCAGTTCTAAAAAAAATTAAAAACCATTACACATGGAAAACATTTCACAACTTCAGTTTAAATAAACTTATTAAATATGGAAATAAATGATAATATAAAGCTTGAGTAAAACATTGTATGTACAGATTAACTTAAAAATGTGACAACATTTAAATCACTTTTAATAAAATATTCAAAATCAAATTATTTTCTTTATATGTAAACTGATAATATCTGTGTAAACTCTTGTTGTGCCAACCTTAATGATTTCATATGAACGAATTTGTTTTTTGAATAAATATATTATCAGTCATAAAGAACATTTTCTGAAAACGTGACACTAATTACATATAGAAATAAAATTGTGTTTAGTTTATTAACAATAGTTTGTAATTTTAATGATCATACTAATAAAGTCAATTGAAAAAAAAAAAAAAATTCTTTGTCAGGATTAACACCAATATTTTCCCTAAAATTACTTTAAAAAATATATGTGCGTGCACACACAAACAATTTCAAATTATTAATGAGGAAACATTTTTTCATTTTGTCCCAAAACTATCAGTTGAAATTTAACAAAATTTTCACAGTATAATGGAAATAGGTATATGCACAAGCTGTATAAAAACTGTATTGTTTTGCACAACAGGAAACAGACGGTGGCCATTTGCAAGATTAACACAATATGGAAGTGTTCCAGACTATAAACAAGTGTCATTATAATCATGCAATTATGGGTCACAAATGTGATTTGACCCCTTCTGAGAAAGATATAACATCTGAACTTTCCAAAGACAAATCTAAATTAGAAATATCCATAATAGTTGGAAGATATCACCAAACTGAAGATTTGTTGCAGTTGCTATGCAGGTATGTAAACAAGCCAATAAAGGTTACTCAAAGGTTGTTTCTGAACATTTTTTGTCACAAATGAAATGTGAAGCTTTAAAAAAAAAAACCCAGGCCTGACCAGTGGAGCACTTTTCAGGAGCATTGGAGAAATAACAGTGTCCAGAAATACTACAGTCTTCTGAAAAAGGTAGTGATATCAGTGACAAAGTCTCCATTGAAAAAGTACACATAGAAATGCGATTGGAAATGGATGAAGGAGAACATGAAGGTTGATTTCTCAAAAGTTCTGTTTACAGATGAAAATTGTGCAACACTTGATGGCCCTAATGGTTGGGTTGTAAATGAATGAAATTGTTATCAACGCTTGACATGCCAACAATGAGGAGGCAGTTTTATGATTTGGGCTGGTATTATTATAGGTATTATGGTTAGCCTGTGGAAAGTCCTTGACAACATGAAAATAACTGCAGATGCTTATACAGCCTTTCTCAAAGTGTTCCTGGAATCTTGGCTAAAAAGCAAAGAACTACCTTCAGGTGAACAATCATATTTATGCAAGATAATGCTTCTTCACATTCAGTGCGGAGTACCTGTAGAAATTAGGCTTTTGTGGACTGTGGAAGATGAACTAGCCAGTGAATTCTCCAAACTTCAACTTAATTGAAAAAGTAAGGTGTTAATGAGAATGGATGCCAATTTAAAAGCAAGGATGATTTATGGCAAGAAATAGTCAATCTATCATGTGAAATTACACCAGAAGAGATCCAGAAATTGACATGTTCAATAGACCAGCACCTTTTCTAAATCATTTAAAAAAAAAAAAATCACATATTTTATTTTAATAATGCAATTATGGGTCGCAAATGTGATTTGACCCCTTCTGAGAAAGATATAACATCTGAACTTTCCAAAGACAAATCTAAATTAGAAATATCTATAATAGTTGGAAGATATCACCAAACTGAAGATTTGTTGCAGTTGCTACGCAGGTATGTAACCAAACCCACTATCCTTTTTTTTTTTTAATTGTTTACTTTTTTATTTCTATTTAATTTTATCTTGGTTAATATATGTATACATAAAAAATCTGTAAATGAAGCAATTAAAGTATTAATTTTTTTTTTTTTTTTTTTTACGGGGGTTTTATTACAACTTGCTAATAATTTGACACACCAATAATTTAGATAATTTAGGTAAATGACTAATTTCTGTTTCATTTTTTAGAACTTTACAATGTTTATAGAGTAGGTGTATATATGTGTTTTCATCATTCTATGATAATTTTGTTAAATTTCCAACCAGTAGTTTTGGATAGGATGAAAAAGTGTCAACTTGTTAATAATTTGAAATTCAGTATATATATATATATATATATATATATATATATATGGTAATTCTTATTCTTATTATTATTATCTAAACTTAGTTATAAATGGAACTGTGTGTGTGTGTCCCCGTTACCTATAGACTTCAAAATGGCTGAACCAATTTTCTTGAAAATTTACACAGTATTCTTTGTTCTGCAAGTGTTCTTAGCTAGGTTTTGTGTCGAGGTATCCCTGATAAATATCGAAAATCGACAATAAAAAAAAAAAAAAAAAAAAAAAAAAATCGGGTTATAGAAGGAGTGGTTTGATTTTAATCAAATTTGATACACTCATAGACAAAGACATAAATGATATTCAGAAGTTTCAAGGTTGCAGTTCTTACAATAGTGCAGACAATCAATAATATATATATATATATATATATATATATATATATATAAAAGGCAAGATGTTTGTGTGCATGTCTGTTTATCTGCCTGTATGTCCGTATTTTTTTCAGCCCTTTTATTTTAGTTTTTGTTTCGGGTTTGGCTCTAAGTAGACATAATTGTAGTTCTTAGTCTCAGCCATGATACCATTTACTCAGAGGACTTATTTAGAGCAATGCCAGGCTATACTGCTAGTAGATAATAATTGCATAGCTATAAAGTTTTGGTGTTAAAACAACACCATCAGGCAGGAAAATGTGTTTAATTTCTTTTGTAATATAATAAGGAGATTTTAAAAAATAAATAAAATTTAAGAAATAAAAACAAGGTCATTCAATAAGAATTAAGTGGATTGGAAAGTAATAAGACTTCAAAGAACAGTGGGTGCATGGTTTGTTAGCTAGATGATAGTATAGCTAATGTTTGAACGTGGAAATCCAGACAAATTTTAAACCAGAAGACAAAAAGATAAAGCAGAAAAAATAAATAAAAAAAAGAAGAGAGAAGACAAAGTCAAACATTGGAAAAGATAAAAGAAGAAAAAAAAATTAAAGAAAAAATCAAAACTGAAAGATAAGAAGAATAATGAACTGAAATATTAGAATATTTGTACTTAAGTATAAATAAAGTAATAATATTAATTAAAAAATTAACAGTTTGATAAGGTAAAATTTTTTAAATTATCATAAGTACAGGTAAAATAATAATAGTAATTTAAACAAATAGCCAGTACAATAAGCTAGTTTTTAAAAATTTTAGGGGATTTGTTCATAAGTACAATAAAATAATAATAGTAATTAAAAAAATACCAGTTCAATAAATTTCAATTTTTTTTCTAATGAAATTAATAAGTACAAATAAAATAATAATAGTAATTTAAACAAATAGCCAGTTCAATAAGCTAAATTTTTAAGTTATTCGGGGATTTGTTCATATTGTCATATGCCTACCTCAACGATAATCATTAAGATGATTACACTTCGATTCGAGAATATTTACATTTCCACATCTATGGACAGATACGGGTTATCTCTTCTAGATCATGACAAATGGACAATGATAAACAAAAATAAAATGTTATCACTGTTCGATTGATATAATCGAACCGTAATCTTCCCAGGTCTACTTCAATATCAACACATGCGCTGACCAACATTTCAAGGATAACAACAAGGTGAAATGATTTTTGATATAAAGTTTTAATAAGTAACAAAGTATTAAAATAAAAAAATATATTATGTGTATGAATAAGAATGTCCAATGACCTGAACCTCAAAACTTATATTCGGATATCCAACTCAGTCGAAATAACAATTTACGACAAATATCAACAAATATGAATGAATACAGGCGAACACGAACACAAGAGATTAACACAAAATAAAATGGGGAGAACCATATAATTATGAGCACATGTGGTATGGTGTTTGTGGTAACATAATATTCGTGGAAGTGTATGCATGTTTTAACATGGGCCTAAGAATATAATAACTTATCTTTATGTCAGTTCCTTCTCTCTTATTTTACTGTCTTTTCTTTTCTTTCTTTATATAACTTCAGAATCAAACACAGTCCACTTGAAATGTATGTATCTGTTACTGTCTCTATTTTCTTTCAGTTGGCTGTCGTATTTTCAGCATACAAATTTTCTGAAATATCCACACTTCTTTATTTCTTTCTTCAAACAAGTGTTGCATTTTCTGCACTCAAACAATTCTGCAGTTTCTTCTCTTCAATATCTCTTCGTTCACATGTTATCTTCTATGTATCGCTAACTTTCTTTTCTTGATAAACAACTCGGCTTTGCCTTCTTTCACTTCTTTTAACAAATAAGAATCAGCATACAAATAACATTACAAATTCTTCTCTTAACTTCTCTTCATCGCTATCTTTCCTTCTTTTCTTGACAAATGATTCGGCATCATCTTTTAACAAATAAGAATTTATAAGTTCATTTTTCTTATCTGGAGTTGCTTAAGATGAATTGGTCAAATTACGCCATTATCTCAAATGCATTTTCCTTTTCATTCATAAGTTATCAGTGCTCAGTAATCGTGACTTGCTAACCTAAGATCTGATCTGCAACTAGTTTCCAATCTCTGCTTTCCACGTGACTTGTCTTTGGAACAGATTCTAGCTCCTGCTGCTTCATGACCTCATGTCTAGCCTCTGTCTAATTTCCTGTCTAGATATTTGTTACTAAGGGTATCTGGGTCAACCAACCTTGATCTGCTATCCCAAAACTGACTTTAGGTTCCCATGTGACCATCTCCTTGTTACCAAGCGGAGACCAATCTCAATATATGTGTGTAGGTGTGTGTGTATGTGTGGCTATCTATATCCATAACAATATGTACAAATAAAATAATAAAAGTAATTAAAAAATAGCCAATTCAATAAGTTTAACCTTTTTAAAATTATAAGTGAATTATTTCATAAGTACAAATAAAAAATAAAATAAGTTATTAAAAAATTTCCAGTTCAATATGCTAAAATTATTTAAGTAATAAAATGAGTAAAAATACTGAAATAAATTTTAGAGATAATTTCAGATATATTTAAGGGTATGAAAGATTTTATGATTACTGAAATGAGTTATTTCATTACGTTGGTTCAATAAGTCAGTTTTTGGGAATTTTATTATATGGATTTTTTTTGTAAGCAAAGGAAACATATTTCATGTAAAGATTTACATGTTCTAGCTCTAGTTAATATTTTCCATTTAACTGTAGGAGTTTTATTTGCATCTTTCAATTGTCAGTAGCATTTAGAGAGAGAAGTAGAATTTCTATATGTTTTATTACTGAAAGATAAGTTATGCTGCTAAAATCAAGACTTAAAATTATTCTTAGTACATCCAATATGTTTGGTAATATTAAGATTTTTCTTGGTAGTGATAGTAGCTTGGTATACAATGGAATCTGTAAGGCATTTATTTTGCATAGGACAGTTGTGTTATTATCATTATTTATGGAATGTTGGTAATAATTAATATTATGTTGTTTTAGAATTTTATTATTGTTTTTTACTATCATATCAAGATTATCAGTGCAGCTATAAGTTTCAGTGTATTTTTATCAAAATTTTTTACCCCTGGTCTTATAATTTTAATCATGTGTAAATCGCCTCATTTTATAAAAATGTAAATTTTTAAATAAAATGTTTGGAATGTAGCTTTTTGTTTCCATAACCTTTTAGATTGTAGTATTGGTAACCTTAAGTGGTAGAAGTTTAAAATCTATCTGTAAAAAACAATTTCTTTTTAAAGATTTTTAAGTGGTCTTAAATTTTTGATCAGGAGTGTATTTACAGGGTTTACATAGTACTGTTAATTCATTTCTTTGGTTTAGTAGTACTTTATTTTTTAGGAATCTTTATAACATGCAGGTTTTCATTCAGGCACAGAGGGCAAATGTCATAGAATGATTTACAAATTCTCATTTTTTTCAAAATTTTCCCTTTTTACCCTGGGGATTTTATTGGTTTCTTTAAACAGCCAAAACTATGCAGAAAGGGATGTTTGGTTTTGGTATGGGTTATTTTTGAAGGAAGTTAAATACCTATACTATCTTTTTTTAAAAGTGGTTTTAGTAGAACTAATGTTAGCTTTTTTAATAGTTGGGTTTTCACTAGATGATCTAGTACATTGGTAAACAAGAGAATTTGTTAAACACCTATTTTCCAGTGGGCATTTGCTACGATTTCGACCATTACATAAATTTGTATTATTATTGTTTTCAGTTTTAGAATAATTATTGTTAATTTGGTTGACGTGCTGATTTAAGATTTTATTATTATAATTTTTTATAATTTTTTCAAGATTATCTGTGCAAATATAACCTAATTTAAAGGTATTTTATTAAATATTTTACTTAGAGGATTATTACTGGGGAATATGCACATACACACATACATGTATAAGTGTATAAAAATGAAAGAAATTTTTTCTGTATAAACATTTCCTCCTCTCATGGACTTTTATCAAGACAAAAAGTTCAGAGCAAAACATGTCAGTAAAGAAGTTTTTATATTGTCTTTATTCATACACACACACACATATATATATATATATATATATATATATATATATATATATAAACTTTCCATAATGAAAGCTAAAAACCTCAATTTTAATGAAAACCTTAAATTTATGAAAATCTCTTAACACAGCTAACATACAGATAAATGAAAATGGCAAAATATGTCACACTGTTTTTGACATTTTTTACCCATGTGATAAAAATTCAATTAAATTTATAAATATTTCAGAGAATAGCTTAAGTATGAATGACCCAAAATGGAAAAATTACACACAATAACAAAAGTATTTTCTCAACATTAAAACACTGTCAGACTACAGACAACATTCTTTCAGTAAATTAACAAATTACAATATTCTGTTGTTTCTTTGTTTGCCTGATGTGTTTTAATGTTAAATTGCTTTTTTCAATTAATCACCTCTCCCCATCCTAAAAATAGCATTACTTGGCTTAGTATTTAATTTCTCACTTGAAAACCCACATTTTTTAATCTTCCCTTTAAATAAATTGTCATTTCTGGTATTGTTTTTATTTTAATTGCAAGCCACATTCAAACAGTTTAATATACCAACACAAAGAACAAAATTAGATATATGCTAATTATAAACCTTGGGAGTCAGTTTACACTATTTATATCATCCGAACTGTTGTATATATATATATATATATATATATATATATATATATATATATATATATATTCACAATGCTTTATCAACACATGAAATCAGATTTTTCCATTGTTTTGAAAACTTTTTAACAGTAGCTTCACTAAAATAACTGTAATTTGTAAACTAATAATCCAATTAGGCCAAAATTTTGTCATGTGTCATTTGAAGGTTAGTACTTCATAAAAATCATATAGATTTTTATTACTGGTGTCATCTATATGTCAGGCCGGGGAGTTATGTAGTGATGTTATTCACAATGTTTTGGCTGTTGTATACTCCAGTCTTCTTTGGGTGATATACACTGGAATTTGAACTGAACCACTTATGTAGTGCACAAGGGTACATTGTTCTAATTTTACATGGCCCACTGGATAAAGACATTAGTCGAGAAATCCAAAGAGTGACTTGACCCAAAGAGTTGAGTTCAATACTTGGCCACAGCAGAAGGAACACAAGCTTGGAGAATTGAGTTATATAAGAGTTGAGGGAATTAACTGATATCGTGATATCCAAAAGAGCATGGGATGTGAAATCTACTCCTGTGGACTAAAAGTGTTTAGTTTGAAATTGCAACATGTATCACTAAAGGAAGGTTGGAGTGCACAGTTGCTTAAAACATTGTGAAAATAGCAATAAAAATGAGGACAACAGTTTTTCTGATGGGAAAAAATACTGTTCAAGCAAAACAATGGCTTGATAAGTGTTATTCAAACTGTGCTGACTAAACACGGCCGTACAAACACAAATGATGTTGAATGTTCAGGTTTCCCAAAATCGGCAGTTCTGGAAAACATCAAAAAAGTTTATAAATTTGTTTTAGTTGATTGTAAATTGAAGTTGCGTGAGATAGCAGAGGAGTTGAACATATCAGAAGGCAGTGTATTCACCATTTTGCATGAACAGTTGTCAATGAGAAAGCCACGTTCAAAGTGGGTGCCACATTTGCTTAAGGTCGATCAAAAACAACAATGTGCCGATTCAGAGTGTTGTTTACAACTGTTTCAACGCAACAAGGAGTTTTTGCACAAATATGTGACAATGGATGAAACATGGATCTACTACTTCACTTCGGAGTCAAATCGATAGTCAGCTGAGTGGGCAGCTGCAGGTGAAAGCCATCCAAAGCGACCAAAGATGCAGACATCAACAGACATGGTTTTAGTCTCTGTATTTTGGATTGCACAAAGTATTTTGTTTATCGATTACCTCAAGAAATAAACTTATTCTATTTAAATATAAGAGTTATAAAAAAATAACTTCAAACTTCATATTGAATTCTACTCTTTACTTATTACAAGACACAGATGCCCATTTCAATTTCATTCAACTTTTATGTGTATGTATATTTGAGTTTGCCTGTGAACAGTTATATTTTAATTCAATGAAAAACCTCAAAATATCTACAAAATTAAAAAGGGGGGGAAAAAAAAACTTTGAATTATTTGATTTATTACTAAATATTTCCTCCAAAATTCAATAAAAGTCTATAATCATGTTTCTTTAATTTTTTAGGTTGTAAATAACTATTTTGTTTTTTTTTTAAATAAGAAATTATAGCACATTGTCTTTTATTATTACATTTTGGCCATTTTTAATTGAATTCACTTTTTTGTGGCCACAAATATATTTTCTTTTAATTTAACCCAAATTCACTTTGTTTTAAGTGATAAACTGGACATTTACTTTCAGGCCATTGCTTTGCTGTTAAGTTTTAGGCACCAATAGACATAAAAAGGCTGATATTGACATATGACAAACATGAATAAAGTGGTATGAATCTTTATAAATAAAAATGTACTTGTCCGTTTGTTACTATCCACTAATCTAGAAAACAGCCGCACCAATTGTTTTGAAATTTTACTATAGCATTTTAATCAAATACGAGCGTTTTTATATACCTTATATTAAAAAATATACATTTTGCTAAGTCGATTAGAACCACTGAGAGCTGAACCAAAAAACTTTTGTTTTCAAGAGGGACATGTTTACAGAATAACTTTGTTATTTCATAGAAAACATAGGAAAACTCCACATTTAAGGTAAACGAAGTCTTTTTAATTATTATTTCTATTTTTGCGGGTGTAAACAACAGAAATTCCTTCCCTTTTTTAAAAAAAGTTTTCTATTCATTTTTCTTTAGAGCCATTGAAAGCTGAACCCAAAAACTTTCAATTTAAATATGGATGCGTTTACAGACAACTTTGTTATGTCATAGAAAACATAGGAAAACTCCACATAGACTGCTACTTACACTGACTACTTGCTACAATGTCCTTTTTAATCTATACCTGAATGTGTGTTTGCAAATCTTGTATATGTTATATATATATATATATATATATATATATATTTTTTTAATCATATCACCCCGAGCAAGGCGGTAACGCCACTGATGTACAGGGGGCTAGTGAAAAGATTGGAAAAGAGAAATCCAGAAACCACATCCTAAACAGGGAACAAGGGATGAGCCTCTTCACCTGTTCAATAGATGTGGGTGGAGTGTGAACCGGGCGATAGTTTAGTCTATATTATTTAACCTTCTCCCAACTACAAATTCAATCTTTCTCTTCAATAATAAAAAAAAAAAAAAAACCTTACAAATGACCACATGTAGAGAATAGAAGAAAATTCATTTCTTTTAATCATTGCATCTCAAGCAAGGCAATAAAGCTATTAAAACATAATGGGTGTGAGCAGCCTCTGAGATTTAAAAAAGAAATCACTCGACCAGCAGTCAAGAGCGAGGGAAAATTTACTCGCCCCAAAATCATTTTACTTGACCGACTTCATTTTCTTAATAGTCACCTTAAAAAAATATAGTGTGAATTGCTGATGGAAAACAAAAAAATGAAATCTTAATTAAGATTTCGAACGTGTTAGAAAGGATTTTAAAGTTTTTAAAAAATAACAACAACAAAATTTGATCTTTCCTCTTAATAAGAGCATAAACATTTTGATGATAAAACTTTGTTTTTATTAATTTTGAGCCCTTTTAACATCATTATATGTTTTTATTTTGGCAATTAAAGTTTTGAAAATCAAAGTTAACTGGAAAGCAAGGGACCACAACAAAGAAGTGGGAGAGAATGAGTGATGTTATTGTTTTGTTAGCATAGTACTTACAGTTACATTAAGCCATTTCAACTGTAAAATGATGAGACCTAGCTGCCAAACCAATACTGCACTTAAATTTGTAAACGACGTACCAAAGAGAAAAGAAAAATTATCACAAAAAATATTTTTAGAAAATTACAGGGAGCTACATTATGGCAGTAAAACTCAGTGAAGCCAAGACGTCAAGTTAGAACCGACAACATTGAATCTTCTTTAGTACTTTGAATTTGAATTCTTCCATTGCTATCAATGAATTCTCTGTTCCAGGCTAACTTCCTCAATAACCTTGGTGTTAGGGGAAATCTGCTATAATACTGAGTTGAGAACTGATCATATCAGGAAGGTAGCTGATGAAAATTAGGATTAAGAAGAACAATGTAGTCCAAGGATAGAGCCCTGGGGGACACAAATTATTTTTGTTTGAATTTGTGGAAGAGAGCTATTGTCTTCCTTCATGTTTGTTGCTAACGTTTTGGTTGTTGTGTCCGCTGGCCTTCATCAGATGCATGTCAACGAATATAACATTTGAAAAACAGTAGCTACTCTGGCATTTACGCATTATTCATTCAGAAATTGGGCGGGTATAATGATAATATACACGCTAAAAAAGTCTGCCTCTTTCTACCGAGCGCCCATAGCTGAGAGGTAGAATCACCGACTGACGCCAATTCAATTGGGTTTCAATCCTGAGTAAAAAGCAATCAGCTGTCTAACCGTACTAATAAGCTGTGATACAGCGAAATAGATCTGTCTGCAGATGACTTTATATATATATATATATATATATATATATATATATATATATATATATAATGTATGTAGGCTGGATTTGGCTTCAGATAACCCATGGTGGCTGGTATGCCATAAAATCTAAACAGCCAAATTAAATATATACATTTTATAAAATATTTTGTTAATTTAAAATGTGTTAAATATATAAATTTTTTAAATGTATGAATTTGCTTAAATATATAAGTCTGTTAGACAGGGTTCCATTTGTATATAAGTTTAGATTGGTACTATTGTATTGAATAATTTCCATTAACTTTGTTTGCTTTTGATGTATGAAAATATAACCCTTTCTTTTCGAATATTACGGGTATTTGTTCTTTGGGGTAATAGACAATAGTGAAATTGTATTTTGGGGTAATCGTAACAAAAAAGTTGGGAATTTGTCCCCTGTTTAGGATGTGGTTTCCGGCTTTCTCTTTTCCAATCTTTTCACTCTTACATAGTCCCCTGCACATCAGTGGCGTTACCGCCTTGCTCGGGGTGATATGATTAAAAAAAAAAAAAAAAATTTTAAGGTAAACGAAACCTTTTTTTTATTATTATTTCTATTTTGGCAGGAATAAACAACAGAAATCCCTTTCCTTAAAAAAAAAAATTTCTAATCATTTGTTTTTCAACGAATTATTTTCATATTCCATTTATTTCATTGGTTTAGTAAATAAATTTACTCTTTCTTTTTTTTAACCTAAGCCATTTTTTTTTATTTCTTTTTGTTGGGCCTAAAAAGTTTTCTTTTAATTTTTTTTTCAACGAATTATTATCGATAAAACACTAAATTTTCATGGAAAATAAAAGTTCCGAAAAATTAATTAATTTAACATTTTTCTGGGGGTGCTCATTTCGTCATACAAGTTCATAGTAAAATCAATCCCACATTTTATTGCTTTTGATAAACATCAAGAGTTAAGTCCCCTTTTCATGTTGTTTTGACTTCTTTCAAACATCCTTCTTTATAAGTGGAAAAATACAAACTTCCTTTAGTCCTTCCTATATAGTAAAAAATGAAGAGTGGGGGGTACTTAAAATTTTGAAATGGTGATGTTAGCCAATTTTTTTTTTTCAGATTCCTAATTTCAGTGCAAAAGATCTGCTTCAATTCATAATGATAATGCCTCACAGAAGATCAAACTTAGGTCGCCGTACTCTCAAAGCGAAGCAGTGCGATGAGTAATTGCAAATCAAAGTGAGCAAGAACAGGCATCAGCGATCAAGTGAAGAAGGCAAAGAATGGTTCAGATAAGTGCCAAGGAAGCAGTAGAGTGATGTGCAGCCAGACTTGAGGATGCACGACTGCGAGCACGGCAACCAGATTCTGCAGCTCCAGATCTGCTTCGTTCTCAACAGAATGAATGCGGCAGGCTGAGAGTGGCTGAAAGACGTCAATGAGAAACAGCAGATCAATGTCAAACACAACTCTCTGCTCAACAATTATGGGATTGTGATTGCCTTGCATTCCGGTACAACCCAGCTGATGATTATAGTTTGAGCCAGTATGTTCTCATCAACACTATGACTGAAGTGTGTCCTTATTGCAAGGCTCTGAAATTTAAGGGAGAAGCAAAAGGAATGTGTTGTGTCGCTGGAAAAATTAAACTGCCTCAACTTGGAGAACCACCAGAGCCATTACAAATTTTGCTTGCCGGGTATACTGCTGAATAAAAGCATTTCCTATGTAACATCAGGAAAGACAACTCATGCTTTCAGATGATGTCATTTGGCACAGAAATCCTAACAGCTCAATTCATGCCAACTTTCAAAGTGAAAAAACAAATTTATCATAAAGCCGGCCATGGACAATTATATGTTGCATGCTCTAGAGTCAGCAAACTAGATAATCTTTATATCTGCATAGACAATGGAACAACTAAAATATTGGGAAATTAAATGTGCGCTTTCTCTTTTCTTTTTTTCCATTTAACCAAACTGAGCCACATCAACACATGGCCGGGGACAGCTAGTAGATGAATATAGATAGACATGAATAAATTAAAAAATCGTGAGTATACTGATATCAATAGACAGAAATAGAGTGACATAATTATTAATAAGAAACTAAAGTTTTCTGATTGTAAGTAAAAGAAAAGCTGATTATATTCATTTAACAGCCATACAGACATGAAAGAGACAATTTGATAGAAATTAAGCTGCTTGATTTTTTCTTTTTTGTCATCTTCAATTTTATTGCTCACCAAGGGCAAAGGCTGTTCAGACCATGTAGAAGAGGAATATATTATTCCATTATCTATTCAACATCACTGAAATTGTGTGTGTGTGTGTATGTATTAAATGGCACAAGCACATACAAGTCATTCATACACAATGTAGACATACACATTACATAGATGCAGACAAAGCATGATGGACAGAGAATCAGCATTTCTTATATAAAATACATTATTAGAGTGGATATCATTTGCTTATATTAAAAAAATAAATAAAAAAAAAGCTTTTATTCTAGAATTTGTATTTTGTGAAATTCTTATTTTGTTCTTTGTTATAGCATATCAATAATTATTCTTGCATTATAGAGTTTTAATTCCATAAGAATTGCTATTAAAAAGTAGACTGGAAAAATATCCAATCAAAGTCACTAAAGAATTAACAAATTGATAATGGAAATGCTTTGACAGAAACACCAACAACTGAACATTAGATAGCATGTGAACATTTAATGTTTATCTTTATATAATCAAGCTGTTAACTTTCTTTATAATCTTCATGTAATCAAACTGTCAACTTTCCACACTACCAAAAACAAAAGGTTTAGAAAGAAACTTCCTTTAATACTAGTAATAGTTATAACAGTTAATGTAGAGTGAGTAGTCATGATGAAATGCAAAATAAGTAACAGAACTGTACAATAAACAGAATTGACAAAGTTTGCAATGAGCAATAACAAAAAAAAAAAAAAACAGGGCAAAAAAGTAATATAAAGCAAGCAAACAATATATGAAACGGAAATCAACAGTAACTAAGAATTGAAGTTGATACAAAAGCAAAGACAGACAAGCAAACATAGTGTTCTGACTTCAAAACAAGACCTACCAGAACTGAGTCAGATAAAACCGAGAATCTGCCTATTTTGTTGTCTAGGAAAAAAACCCAGCAAGCATTTGCGTACTTCAGCCTATAAATTGGGGAGAGGTAAGTGTTTTGCAGTCATTTCTATTGGTTTGAAACCTATGGCTAATTTTCTGAAAAACTGTTTCAATAAAAAGATCAGAAAAACTGTTTAGTAAAAAAGATTGCTGAATGTTTTCTGTATGGAAATGGTTAATTTTCCCCATTAGCATATATATTATTTCTAGATTTTTAATTTTCAAAAAGCTAGACTGAAAAATAAAAATAAAGCTTTCAATTTAATACAATAAAGAGTTTATCCTTTTAACAAATCAGCCACTCTTCCAACATAAATAGATCTGTGTGATGGAAAAAAAAAATGATACCTGGATTTTGCCTGATTTGGCATAAATATTAACAAGTTGTTGGTAAACTTTGATTGCTTGATTTTGCTGCAGAGCTCGTTCAAGAACTTTTCCCAATTTCTCTTTTGTGCCATACAAATTTTCAAGGTTCAAATATCCAATCCAAATGTTGAATTTTTCTTGTTCCTCTCTAGAATGAATAGAAATAAAGAAAATACAAGCTTAAATTTTTTTTAAAAGAAATATTACAGGGTCATGTTATTTTATTATATATTATATTTACAAACCTTGAGTATTTTACGGAAAAAAGAAAAACAAAATTGAATGAAATGATTAATTTAACATGGAAAATGATTTCACTAAAAAAACAGAATTCCGTTTCAAATCGACAATTCTGATTTCAGAAAATTGGGGTCCCTACTTATGTCCTGTCTATAATGCCATTCACATCTAAAGTTGCCAGTATTTAATTTTCTTAGTACAGTGAATGCTTCTAAAAGACAATTTACTCTTTAATGCTGTTAAAAAGAATAATGAAGTTCTTAGTCTAATCAGTCAGTCAGTTAAGTGCCATATGTGATACACATTTGCGTAATCATGTCTCTTTTGATTCATGACTGATAGAAGATTTTCCTGCAGTAGGTTGTCATTTCTTGTAGACTGGTTGGCAACCTATATTATAAAACCCAATCTGTCCTGCTATTTAATCCATACCTGGAGGGAGAAGATATAGATTGATACCATTCCCAAGGGTATTTATGTGTAAGTGAATACAACAAATTCTAACTCGGCTCTCCAATTTTTTTATTCAGAGCTGATATCCATTGCATCGCAATGCACATCTTAAAACAATTGTCAATTTATAGTAAAAGTGGTGAACTTATTTGGTTTAGCTTACCTGAAAGAAATAGTCTTTAGTGCTCGCTCTGCCACTGCCCTGGCCTTATCCACTTCTGCTGTCTCCAAATGGAAGGCCATGTATCTGAGCCAAAGTAAAGAACTGTTTGGGGAATTAAGAACTAAACAATCAAAATCTTCTGCAGTCTCCAATTGTTTCTCACCTTCCAAACGTTTACGCTCAATCTAAAATACAAAAAAAAAAAAAAAGATGGAAAAAGGAAAAAAAGTAATTGTCCAGTCAAAACTTAGCAACACAAAACATGCACAGAGATTATAGAAAGATATATTATTTTATTCAAATTGATTTCTTATTAAACAAAACAAAAGCTGCTTTTCTGCATTCACAGTCAGTCTCGTTTGAAACTTAATTAAAATATACATGTATGTTGTAAGCTTTCAACTCTGGAGTTAGAAAAGATGTGTAGTATTTTGCCAATTGATGCAATATGTCATTAGTTAGGTTTTCTTGGTGTTTGGAGTTCTACTTCTTTACATGTGCACAAGGACTCAATCACCATCAAAAGCTAATTAATGACAAGGTTGCACCAAATGGCAAAATACTACACAATGAAAACATCCTTTCTAACTCCAGAGTGGAAAGCTTGTGACAAATGATAATCAGTATTAGTTCAAGAATTTTGCATTCTTCGTATGCCCTTTTGGTGGGGCTCACAATGTGGTTTTTCAAATCGTGGGTCACAAGATGAAAATGGGCTACAACAAAAAAGAAAGAAAAAATATGCAAGTGAGAGCAAAGTGCAGAATATAAATAACTGTAAATATTGCACAGCACTCATAAATCATTGCTAGTTTTTCACTGGGTGAAGCTTATATATAATATATACATGTGTGTGTGTGTGTGTGTGTGTATATATATATATATATATATATATATATATATATATATATATATATATATGTGTGTGTGTGTGTATATATATATATATATATATATATATATATATGTGTGTGTGTGTGTGTGTGTGTGTGTGTATATATATATATATGTGTGTGTGTGTGTGTATGTATATATATATATATAGATAGATATAATTAAATGCTTTTTATTTAAAATTAATATAGTTTACATTGCTACATAGAAATTTCTATGTTTTGAAATTTTACCTCGTCATCAAACAATATTAGTTTATGGTTGTGAAAATTATTTTCATTTGAATATAAGAAACAATGTTTGTTATTTACGAGTGTGGGAAGACAGAAAAAAATATGTGTATTCATTTTAACTAATCAGAGTGGAGATCCACTTTGAATTTAAAAATATAGGTTATATTTTTTGGGAATACATGATTTTTTCTTTCAATCTTAACGAGAAGAATGTCAATCGATTAAAACCCCTGTCTAGACTGCATTTCCATTGATGTATCCATTATTGTTACAAGACTATTGTCTTAGTTTTCTCTTAGCATTTTCCAAAACAAAGAAGAAAACATTTTATATTTTTGATCTATCTTAAAGGAACTTTTGAATGTAATTATACTGTTTTTATTTTGATTCAGAATGCAATTTCTTTCAATTTTTCATAAACCCTTAATTTGTAAAAATTTAAAAATCTATTTAATTATCAAAATATTTTTTTTGATATCCATTTTATTATTTTAAAATCTATTATATTATTATCATTATATCATAACACAATTTTTAATATCATAAGACAAAATTTTGATATCTATTTAAGTAATATTATAATATAAAACAAATTATTTGATATATATACAAGTTAATGGATATTTTTATGAAGAGTCTTTTTAACCCTATTCTAAGGTAAACATTTTGTAATGTTTACATATGAAATTTATTTCATTATGCTGATTTAATAGATTTTTATTAAGAAATTTAATAATGTATAGTTTTTCATATAGACACAAGAGGCATGAGTTATCTAAAGACGTACATATTCTAGCTTTTTGTAAAATTTTCCATTTTAATGTGAGAGTTTCATTTGTTTCTTTTAGATACAATAATATTTTGATAAGGATGTTTTATTTCTGTACTCATTATTAAATGAAGATGTATGTTGATAAAAATCATTTTTTCAGAAAGTTCTTAGTATTACCCACAAATCTTTATATTACATTGATAAACAATGGATTCAGTAAGGCACTTGTTTTCCAAAGGATATTCTATAGAGTTTCTACAATTACATGTATTATTGTCTAAATGATTTATTTCAGTTATTAGATGATTCTTATTTTCAATTAGGTTTAAATTTTTATCTAAAATATTATTATAATAATTTTTTTATAATTTTTTTCCAAATTATTCATACAAGTATAACTTAATTTTAGAGTATTTTTATTGAAAATCTTATTTAATGGATTACTATTCAAAAAATGTTTCTTAATTAAAACAAGATTTACTACTAACAATTTGGTTGAAATTGGGTGTCTACCAAATAATATTTCTATTTCTGTTTTTTCTTCAGCGACAGATCTTCTCCTTTACATATTTAATATTTAGGATTTTATATCCACTATTTTTTAAGGCAGTATTATAAAATTTACTATGCTTATTAAACACTTCTTCACTTGCAGAATTTCTACTAATTCTATATTCTTAATAATGGCTGGAGGATGGTTAGATTTTGGGTTGATATTGGATTATACAGGGATGATGACTTTATGGCAGTGAGGAATTCCACAAATTTTAAAATAAATAAAATTAGAAAGATAATGCATAGAGAATTGAAAAATTTTCATTTAAAAGGTGATTATTAATACAAATATAAAAAAGTAAATTTCCTCGATGTGACATTAGATTTAGAAAAGAATATATACCAACCATATAAAAACCAAATACAAATCATTTATATATCCATATGCTTATTGAGTTGTTACTTTAAAACAACTGAATAAGGGTTGGGGGTTAGTTTTTTTTTAAATTAAAATTTTATTATATTAATTTCAAAAGTAACTAATTTCTTAAAATAAAATTCTTACTTCTTGCCAATAATGGCGAACTTTTCATAAATGGAGCACACACACACACAATTTAAATGCTTCTTTTAAAATCGGTAAATGAAAATTGAAGGACTTAAATTTAGATATTTGTATTATATATTTATAAATGTAAAATACATTAGGATCTAATTGTAAAAATTACTTAATTTTAAACAAAGCAAGAAATTTACATTTACCCTAATAATTATTGGAATTTCACTTTGAATACAGTAATATTTTAACAAGGTACAGTTAACATTGGATGAAAATTAATGAAAAAGTTGACATCATAGAATGAAAAGCAAAAGCTATAATTCAAAGATGAGAAATATATTTTAATGAAAGCCTATGTGACATTAAAACTTGATTATGACATCTAATATTTTAATTAAAGCCTATGTGATATTAAAGCTTGCTTGTCACTTCCCTTATATTTTCTAATTTAAAGCCTGTAAAATAAATCACTTGTTTCTGAAACTTGAGACATTGCAGCAATTAAACTGAATGACACTTCTTTCAGGATTTTTTTGAGCACCAATTTTAAAAGTTCTTGCAATTGTTTGATACAAGACCTCAGAGAATGGTGCTTGAGTAATTGTTACTCAATTGGAAATAATCATTGACATAATAATCATTTTAAAAAGCCAAAAAATATATCTCAATTAGGTATCAAAGTTAATAGCATAGATTTTACCAATAATTGAATCTACAATAGAAATCTGGTTTGAATGAGAATTTTTTGTGTCATAATTTATCATATATGTCAAATTACTAGTTGTTAAGAGAGAAATGTAACCAAATTATTGGAGTGGATTTTACCAGAAAGAGAAATTGTACCAGGTAAATAGTTGGAATAAGATTTAAATTTGATATACAACAATGAGACCTGGTCATGATCAGGACACTCATGTAGAAGTGGACTGTAAATGATTTCATCTGATTCTAAATTTTTATGACTATTGTTATAACACGGTTTTTAGTAGTTATAATATAAAGTATTGCATAGACACTTGCCATGAAATCTTAAGAAACACTCTTAAACTGACTCCAGTGGGCGTTTTTTTTTCTTTTTCTTTTTTAGATAATTTAGAGTGTGGGGGGTGTATTGACTCAACCCAACATTTTGAGATTTCTTTTATTAATAAAAGTTTTCTTTTTATTAATTTTTTTTTGAGATCATCAATGTACTTAACTTTGAATTTTTCCTGTTCCAGATCAACCACAAGTTTTTTTGCTGTACATTTCCTTTTCCTAGAAATTGTACTTGTACATTCAATGAATTCTTGTGAGCACATCATAAACATCATACAGCATTTTCATAGGGTCTTCCATCCTTTCAGGTATTTCTTCAGTAAACCTTTTCTTTAACCAATTAATATCATTTCATGTTTTCTTTTTTTTTAATCATTTCACCCCCAAGCAAGGGAGATCTGCTGATGGAGCACAGGGGGTTATATAAGAGGTGAATGATTAGAAAGAGGAACAAATTATGGGGAGTCAGAGAATGAATAAAAATAGGATGATAATACAGGTGTGAAGAAGGCTGCATGAGAGTGGAATAGAGAACATGATACAAGGTTTGTCAGGGAAAGGATGTGAGTCAAGAAGATAAGAGATGGCAATTGACTTTGCATTTAAATTCTTGCAGATTGTAGTTTTCAGGGAAGCAAGTATACGGAAGAAAATTCCATAGGCGGGAAGTGCGAGCAAAAAAGCTGCTAGAGTAGAAATTGTGGTTACATAATTGCTTTCACTGTAAATGGGTGGGACCTAGAAGCTAGTCTAGTAGCTCAAGTAACTTCATGCAGAGGAGGCTCCAGGGAGCTAAGCTTGTCAGAGCAGAAGCTATGAAAGTATTTGTAGAAGAGACAGAGGGAAGCCACATTACATCGGTGAGAAAGTGACAAGAGTTGAGCTACCAGGTTGGGATCAATTACATTACAGGTTCTTTGCTAGAGTTTATCAAGAAGCCCGAGATGAATAGCAGTATTCAATGCACGGGCAGATGGCAGATTTATATAATATGTAAGATAGATTTAGACAAGAAAAATTTTCTAGCCCTACATTATTTTCCTTTTACGATGTAAATCATCTTTCGTAGTTATGATACTATTACAGCATCTTCCCACATTTCTTTTCCATCTTTATACACTCTGAAAAACACTTTTAGCCGAATCTTAAAAATTTAGTATTCTTTTTGTTATCCATTCTTATTTTTTTGACTTAGTAACAATTTGTTGAACACCAATTTTTCTTTAGAATATTAATTTTGCTGGCAACATGCCTGATGGTGTATTGGGATTTGGCATTATCTGGTAATGTTCTTCATCCAATTTTTCAGGATGTGATTTTTTTTAAAGCTCTCTTGAAAGTACCGACAAACCATTCAACTTGTGTGTTTGACCTTGGATGATATGGCCAAGTAGTAATATGTTCAACGGAGAACATTTTACAAAAATCTTTCAGTTTGTGAGCAGTGAATTGTGTATTGCTATCCTAGAAAAAATTCACTGTCACTAAAAAAATTGTTTTTTTGCACTTACTAATTTTAGGTCAATCATTTCGAATGCCTTCTGATACTTATCAGTTGGTGGGACACAGGCTGTCTATCATGAGCATTTAAAGTACATGGTAGAGAGACAAGATCCCGCAGTATAAATGTAAGGAACCTGTGGACAGATATGAAAATGGCATAGCCCAAAATCTCTCCAGGTGATCCAACTATGGAATCAGTGCCACATCATTGCTGTACTTCTCCCTGATAAAGAGGATTCTAAATGATACCAGACCCCTATCCTATGACTTATGGCAGGTCAGAGTATATAAAATATTGTATATACTTGCACATAAACCAACTTCATGCAGTGTGGAGCCTCAATTTTTTGCATTAATTTTAAACTCTCCAAAAAATGTTTACCTGTATTTAATGCAAGTGTTTACCTGAGTATAGTGGAACCCCCAATCTTATGCATAAAAAACAGATCATAAAAACATGCACTATACTTGAGTATATATGGTAAACATAATGTAATTTAAAAATATCAAAACAATTTAATCTTTGAATAATTATCTCCACGTGTAGATTTTAGATTTTATTCTTTTCAGAGCACGCAAAGTTCACTTTTTATAAAATAATTTCTGGTTTTGAACTGAACCAAAACTTTTCTAGTATCATGTTACATTCTAAAGCAAAATCTGATCTCTCCTGAACTTCATGCACTTAACAATATCAATTTTGCAAGATTGTTGTGGAGTGCATAAAACATGCCTGGTAACACAAATGCATGAGACAAGGTGCCTTAACTACTTAATTTATTTAAGCAAATTTTAAATTTTGTTTAATTTTAAACACAGCAAGAAATTTACATTTACTCTAACAATTATTGGAATTTCACTTTGAATACAGTAATATTTTAACAAGGTACAGTTAACATTGGATGAATATTAATGAAAAGTTGACATCATAAAATGAAAAGCAAAAGCTATAATTCAAAGATGAGAAATCTAATATTTAATGAAAGCTTATGTAACATTAAAACTTGATTATGACATCTAATATTTTAATTAAAGCCTATGTGATATTAAAGCTTGCTTGTCACTGTTCCCTTACATTTTCTAATTTAAAGTCTGTAAAATAAATCATTTGTTTCTGAAACTTGAGACATTGCAGCAATTAAACTGAATGACACTTCTTTCAGGATTTTTTTTGAGCACCAATTTTAAAAGTTCTTGCAATTGTTTGATACAAAACCTCAGAGAATGGTGCTTGAGTAATTGTTACTCAATTGGAAATAATCATTGACATAATAATCATTTTAAAAAGCCAAAAAATATATCTCAATTAGGTATCAAAGTTAATAGCATAGATTTTACCAATAATTGAATCTACAATAGAAATCTGGTTTGAATGAGAATTTTTTGGGGTCATAATTTATCATATATGTCAAATGACTAGTTCTTAAGTGAGAAATGTAACCAAATTATTGGAGTGGATTTTACCAGAAAGAGAAATTGTACCAGGTGCTAGTTGGAATGAGAATTAAACTTGATATGCAACAATGAGACCTGGTCATGACTTAAATGGAGATATTTGTATTATATATTTATAAATATAAAATACATTAGGATCTAATTGTAAAAATTACTTAATTTTAAACAAATCAAGAAAATTACATTTACCCTAATAATTATTGGAAATTTCACTTTGAATACAGTAATATTTTAACAAGGTACAGTTAACATTGGATGAAAATTAATGAAAAAGTTGACATCATAGAATGAAAAGCAAAAGCTATAATTCAAAGATGAGAAATATAATATTTTAATGAAAGCCTATGTGACATTAAAACTTGATTATGACATCTAATATTTTAATTAAAGCCTATGTGACATTAAAGCTGCTTGTCACTGTGCCCTTATATTTTCTAATTTAAAGTCTGTAAAATAAATCACTTGTTTCTGAAACTTGAGACATTGCAGCAATTAGACTGAATGACACTTCCTTCAGGATTTTTTTGAGCACCAATTTTAAAAGTTATTGCAATTGTTTGATGCAAGACCCTGGAGAATGGTGCTTGAGTAATTGATACTCTTGATTAGAAATAATCATTAACATAATGTTTGTTTTAGGAAGCCAAAATATATGTCGCAATTACATATCAAAGTTAATAGCATAGATTTTATCAATAAGTGAATCTACAATTGGAATCTGGTTTGAATGAGAATTTTTGTGGTTGAGTTCCAAGAGAGTTCTAATAAAGTTTTTTATATTTAGTTAAAAAGTAACAAATTTCTGAAAATAAAATTTTTACTTCTCAATAATGGTGGGCTTTTCATAAATGGAGTACACACACACAATTTAAGTGCTTGTTAAAGTACTGTTGGAATCACTTGAGACAAAACATTATAACCGTTAGTATTGAGTTATAGCAAAAATCAATAGCAACAACCAAGGATGTACAATTTTAGCTATTTCTTGAGGGCTCTTATAAAATGGAAAACATTCCTCTCAACTTGCAATATATATATATATATAGTTTTAATCTGTAGGTGGGTGTGCAATTCTTAAGCCTATAAAGTCAGGACTAAAAAAAAAAAATGTTGTCCATTCTTATATTGTGCACTTTTAAAATAAATAAAAAAAGAGGGGGGGGAGAACATTAGGCAGGGAATCTTTAAGGGTTTAAAATCAAATATCCCTTTTTAATTATTCTTTATTTTTTTAAAATCCCATAAGAAAGAAAGCACTTGGAATGGAACTATAAGTTTTGTAGTTGTTAATCTATTTTTCTGGAAATGAACCAAATAAAAATGAGCAGTTAACTCTGGTGATTATGTGAAAATTGCATTTTCTAAAACATGATAGCTGTGAAAAAGTATTGTTATAAAGAAAGAGAATTAATTCTAAATATACACTTTGTCTACAGTTGTCCAATCTCAAAGTTTGAAGCAGATATTCAATCACTTTAGGTTATCTTGCAATATATTGATTACAACTAAAAAATATGTTCAGCTTTGGGTTAAACTACTTGGATTCTAAATTACTTATTTGGGAAGAAAAAAGAAAATCTATAATTATTCCTGAAACTTGAGACATTGTAGCAATTAAACTGAATGGCACTTCTTTCAGGTTTTTATTTTTAGCACCATTATTGAAAGTTCAAGCAATTGTTTGATACAAGACCTCTTCGAACAGTGCTTGGTTGGTTTTGATTGACTGATACATTCTCTGTAGTTTATTTAACCATTACAGGTTACTTAAAGCCAGAAAATATTTTTAGATTGTAAATTTTTTTTTCTTTTGGTGAAAGATAATAATGGCTTAGGGATACAAGTCTTACTAATTAACCCATAGCTGGTGGGGACTCTTACCTTTCCTAAGGATATCTATGCTTAAGTAAATATAATGAACCCAACTGGAATCGAAACTCAACTCTGATTAAAAATTTCAGACCATTATATTTTACACCACCTGCACATTCAAAGCTTACAACATCTGCTTTTCCCAAGTGGTCACCCATCTAGTTACTGACCAGACTTGACATTGCTTAACTTTGGTGATCATATGGGAACTGGTGTTTCAGTGTAATGTGGCTGAAAGCCTTAGTTGTTTTTAAATATAAAAGTTGGCTGTACTTTTATATCCCCTCTTCCTCTCCCCTTTCACTACTCAGAAGTTTGATTTTTAAAAATTATCTGTTTTGTCTTATTCACTTCATTTTGCAAGTTGAGTACAGTTTAAACTTTCTATCTTTGAAATTTTGTATAAAGTTCAATACGGAAACAAGTCACAAATTATAAAACTATTATGCAAAATGAGGACTACTTGCAAACAAAGACATCATACTATATTGCATTTCTAGTCACATTATAGTTGAAGGTAATAATAAAGTAGACCAAGCATCCAAATCAGCTTCAGATATGGATGCAGACACAAGAACCAAATTTTCATACACCGACTAAGGAGGTCATTAACAAGCATATTCAAAAGAAATGGCAACGGTGCTGGGAGGATAATCCACACAAACAATTCAGAAATTAAAATGACTCAAATATTAGTTGACAATGCTTCATCTAAGAAATTAAAAACATAAATAAAATTTCTTACCTCATATAATCTTTGTTCTTCCTTCTGTTGTTTATTTTTCAATTTGGCTTTTGACATCTTTGAATTTGTCTATATTAAAAAAAAATATTTCAAATAGAAATTAAAGTATGGAATGAAAATGACAGAGAGGTCATTTTTATTGGCGAGAAGTTGAAACTATTTCTTAAAAAATATTATTTCATTTATTTTTCACAGATCCTTACTCAAAAGTTTAATTAAGGTAGACATCTAAAAATTATGTATGACTGGTGGCTACACTGTTTTGTGACCATTTGTATCCATTCATGGACTCCATATACTCAAAACAACAATAGCTTTTTTTTTAAAATCATATCACCCCGAGCAAGGCGGTAACGCCACTGATGCGCAGGGGGCTATGTAAGAGTGAAGACATTGGAAAAGAGAAAACTGGAAACAAGGGATGAGCCGCTACACTTGTTCAATAGACGTGGGTGGAGTGTGAACTGGGTGATAGTTTAGTCTATGTACTCCAATTGGAAAAAAAAAAAAAAAAAAAAAAGATTGAAAAGATTGGAAAAGAGAAAACCGGAAACCACATCCTAAACAGGGAACAAGGGATGAGCCTCTACACCTGTTCAATAGACGTGGGTGGAGTGTGAACCGGGCGATAGTTTAGTCTATCATTTCAACAAATTGTTATTGAGCTCAAGTTGGCCAGAATTGGTTCAAGGTACAATCTAGAGACATTCAACCAATGGTGTTGTCACCAAATTTGTTTGAGAAGCATTCTGGAGACTTACAAAAAAATGATGTGGTCACAAAATTTTCTGAATATGAGCCCAATCAAGCATTAATAAGATATTGTGAAGTCTTCTGTTAACATGAAAGATCCTAAACCTAAAATTAACAGGGAACTATGGAGAACTATCAAGGCAGCATGGCTCAATATCTCTTCAACCATTTTCTAACCACTTGTGGGATCAAAGACACATTGTTTTTATCCTTTGACAGGCTAAAGGGTGTCCTACACAATACTAGGTTCCCTTATTATGACTCCTGGCATGTCAGTTTAATGGCAAACACAATTACTGAAAATTAGACAATGTAATTTAAACAGTGCCTGAAAACCATTCAAGTGGCTTACAGAATTCAAGAAACGGAAAAAAATGAAACAATATCTGGCCAAATTAGCCAAAAGCATTTTAAGGTGGTGATTTATTGCTTGAAATAAAGCACAAAAGTGAGTGAAGATCAGTTGTTTATTATGAAGTTTTAATGTCCAAGGTAAGTAGAATCTATTTGCCATTTGACAATTTTCAGAAAAGCTAGGGTCATTGAATGATACCATGCAGAGACTGTTCAGTCAGTCAGTTAAGTGCCATATGTGATACATGCTTGGGCAATCATGTCTCTTTCCACACATGACTGATTGAGCAGAAAATTTTCCTGCAGTACCCTGCCATTACTTTCTGTAGTAGACTGGTTGCCTCCCAAGGCTATAGAAAGATCACAATCTGTCCTGCTATTTAACCCATAGCCGGAGAGAGAAGACGGGTATTTGCGCATAAGTGAATGCACTGAATTAAACTGGAATTTGGACTCAGCTCTCTGATTTCTCATTCTGAGCTAATATCCACTGCACCACAATGCACATCCATTATTTAATCATAAAATAACATATAAAAGCTTTTAAGAGGTTGCCAATGAATTCTCAGTTGATTAAAAAAATGAAGATAGTTTTAGACAGACTAATATTTAAGCCTGTCTTAAAATTTCCAAATTAGTTTTTTTTTTTTTTACTTTTGTAGATTACACTATAAAATTAAGTATACAGATAAACTTAAAACACTTGAAAAATAAAAAAAAAGTAAAATTCAACAGAATTCACAGGGAAATTTGTCTCTTTTTTCATTAAATAAAATATCAAAAGTGTCGCTCCTACTATTCATCAAATGCAGCATTTGCATGTAAGATTCACTAAAAGTATGAGTTGTCATGCTCTTTTATGAGCAGAGATACCCTGTACAATTTAGAAAGTGATTAAGTATCTTATTTACATTTCACAATGTTAAAGCTTTGTTTAATTCTTATCTTGCTAAGATATATATTTAAATCAAAATATGGATACAATAAAAGAAATTTAGAAAGTTAATTCTCACCTAAAACAACTTTGTCAAAAGTTATAAAAAAAAAATGTTGGACAAACATTGTCGGTACTGTTTAATAAAACTTAAATATACACACACAATCTTTCATGGAATTTACCTTACAAATTACCAAGGATACAACTTTATATATATATATATATATATATATATATATATAGACATAGTTTTGTGTGAATTTTAACTGGATTTTTCAAGTAAAAAATGTTTACTGACACAGGCAGCTTCATCTTGACTCATCTCATCTTCACTGTCATCATCACATTTATTATTCTGTCCCATGGCAGTTTCATCCCAGTTGAAAAAAACTGGTGGCATCACGTCCAAATCCTGGAATCATAATGATAACCCATTTCATATAAAAAAAAAATACCAACTTAACATTTAATAAGCAGTTTGTAAAGATTGTTAGAAAATATTTCCCTGAAATAAAATTATTTTTAGTCAAGTTGTATAAGTATGTAATTGTACAAAATAACAGCATTTTTAAAACCCAGAAAAATATTAACAAATAGAAATGAACAAATGAACATTTAAGAAAGGCATTTTGCTTTTTTTTTTTACAAGAGTAAAATCTTTCTTAAACCGTCATTTTATTAATTGCTTCATCTATAGAAGAAGCCCATAAGATTGTTTACTGCACTGAATGTGTAAAGATGAAAAGAGAAAAAGAAAAAGAAAAGGGAATTGGATGAAAGAAACTTGAGCAACAACATAAAAGCAGTTTCATTTCTTTCATCGTCGAAAGTGAAAGTGTAAAAGAGAATAAATATTGATAGGTATGGTATAAAGCATTTAATATTTCCTATAATTCGATAAAAAAAAATATATATTAATTTTCATTAAGTTTGTGGCCGTCTTCATTACGCTATGCTGTTTGTTAAAAAGGATTTAACAATTCAATAAAAAAAAATTAATTTAGTCTTTCATCTTAATAATAACATCAACAATAGAACTTTGTTTTCATTAAGTTTGTGGCCGTTTTCATTTTGTTATGCTTTTTTTCCCCCCAGCAAAGTAGTGGATGTGCCTATAACATACTATACACTGGAACATACACACATAATAGAGTAAAATAAATTACAAATATACGCACATAAACATGCACACATGACACAGTCACGGACACAAACACACCACGAGATAAAGCAGATAGATAAAACAGCAGTAATAAAATAAATCCTCTTCAACTTAGGCAAAAGTAAAAAAAAAAACAAAAAAAAACAAAAAAAAAAAAAGGTCAGGTCACACATGCTTAGATAAACCACACATTAAAGCAGACTGACATCATTAGACCAAAAAAGTCCCAACTGTAAATCACACACACACACACACACACACAATAAACACACACACACACACATACATGCTCTGACACACTTACACAGACACACACACACTACAATTAATGACAGCAGCAGCAGCAGCCAGGAATGACCATTCCTTGAAAGACACGGATTCAGTTGGACAGACACATGCTCCTTTGCCATTCTGAAGATGAGATTTTGATCTCAAAATATTAATGTATAATAAATAGGTAATACCCAAAAACTTTTTTACCTTCCTTTATTTTACTAAAGGCATTATGACAGCCTTTAAGACCTAACCATATACACCTAATATAAACAATGCTTCAAGCAAATTACAAAACTTTACTAAACCCACAATCATAAATATGTAATTGACAGCTTTTATGAATTTACAAACTTGATCACGACATTTACATTCTAAGTGTTACTCATGCAAAAACATAAAAAATAGCTTTCAGCATAATCTGAGTATCTATACAAAAAAGTAAGAATTTAATTTACATAAAGTTGTCAGTGTTCCAAGAGAAGCAGAACACATCAGAGAATATTCAAAATATATTCAACAATTGTTTCATGTTTATTAAATGCACAGAATTATTTTTCCTAAAATTAGCATCATTTTATGTATGCAAATGTAGATAAGCAAATACAATCAGTTATTGTTAAAACTCTTGTAAGTGAATTTAATTTTTTTTAAGGAGACTTTTTTTCTTTCAGGTTTGTTATTAAAAGTAAGAGTCATTGCTGGATAAGATTACTTTCTTACATAGAAACATACCTACTAGAATATCAGAGAGAAAGATTAGTGGAAATAATAAAGAAACAATACTGTTATGAAAAGAGCCACTATTATTATCATCATCATCATCATCATCATCTTATCACTAATTTTACTACATTTTGTTGTTTTTATGACAGCACTCTTGGTTGATATATTCTTCAATTGTCTGAGTAAACAGTATGAAATCAGAAATAACTCTAGAGAAAATATTTTATTTCCAAGTGGTCACTGAATGTACTGATATTGTCAGGAGAAAAAGCCCACAAACAAGGAGTAAAACTCATAAAAAAATAATAGCAATAATGAACAGTGTATTAATACAGAATATCGTCCTAAAAAGCAACAACATAAACCTATATCATACTGGTATCAGTTTAAACTGACATTTCTTTTTGTCCCCATTCCATATAACCATTTTGTTGGAAGTTTGTATTTTCTTAATTTCAGATGAAAAGTTAAAAATTTTCCAATATATTTCAATGAAATTTTCACTTTCTAAAATTACAGTTTATTTGTTCTTTAATTAGTAATAAAATAATAAAAGTAAATATGTTTTTATTTAAAAGATAAAATATGCAAAGAATCAATTCAGTCAATTCATTTGTATTTCATTCAAAACTTATTGATTTAAGCATCAGGTCAGTATATTTATTTTCAGATAAAAAATTAATACAAATGCAAAATTATATTTTAAAATATCACTAAAAACTTACCCCATTTTTCATTTCACATTCATCATCATCATCATCTTTTTTAATTTTCTTGCATTTTTTTTCTCTTTTTTTCTTTTCAGCAATAACATCATTTGATTCTTCGGCTTTTCTTTTCTTTCCTTTTTTCTTTGTTGTTGAAGAGTCATTCACTTCTGGTTTGCTTTTAGTAGATTTTGCCTTTTTGTTTTTTTTTAAATTTTCCTTATCACGTACATTTCTGAGAAATTGAAAATAAAAACAGCGTTTTTCATGAAATACTTTTTGTCAAATAAGTACCAAAAAAATACAGTTTACTTTAAAAATGCTTATGCAAATTAAAATTTGCATGAGGTGTTACCGTCAAATGTAAGGAATTTGTTTTGCTGCTATCTGTTGTGAACAGTATGTTTTGTGAAACTACTGCAAGTATTATTTTGAATACAATCAAAAGTAGAGCTTAGGAGAATTAAATTGGTAAAAAAATATTTATACTATTATAGATTTCATATAATCTATCAAGCAAGGAAAAGAATAGTGTCATTCTATATGGCCTAGTGGTTAGGATTTGGTTTTAATGATATTTATTAGACACTGGTATGTACATTATGGTGCAATGGATAACAGCTTGGAATGAGAAATCAGAGGGCCGAGTTCAAATTCCAGTTGAATTCACTGCATTCACACATGTGCAAATACCCTTGGGAATGGTATTAATCCATCCTTTCTCCCTCCAAATATGAGTTAAATAGCAGGACATATTGAGTTCTATAGCCTTGGTTGGCAACCAGTCTACTACAGAAAAATCTTGTCTCCTCAGTCATGGATCAAAAGAGACATTATCACCCAAGCATGTATCACTTATGCCACTTAACTGAGCGAATAGAGACACTAATTTTTAGTGTAAAAATTATCATTGGAAAAACTGATCCCAGCTGTCAGGATTTGATTCTTGTTTTGCAAAGATTTGTGACATTTTGGATGTGCATGTAAAGTAATGGTTATCAGTGTAAATAGTGGAATTAGCATGCAGAGTTCAAATTATAAGTGGGACCAATTTTCTCATTTTGCACTAATACTCTTGGAAAAGTTATGTATCCATGTTCCTTCAGTTATAAATAGCAGAACAGAAAGGGCTCTTTTGTTAAGGGTGGCTGAATTCAAGCCATCATAAATAAGAACAGAGCTCTTTAGTTTTTGTATGACAACAAGTCTAGAATCAAGACAACTTTGAAATCAAAACTATCTTGTCCTATGGTTGCAGTACATGTAGTAACCCAACAACACTAATAGGTTACTAGACAGGTGATCATGATATTTCATATTTTTTGCAAAAATTTTCAATATTTCTAAATTATTGAGAAAATTGCAAAAGACAGCAATAAAAAATTAAGAGAGAGAGAGTAACTGAAGTTGTACATCTTTTTTATTTGCATAACCAACTTTCTCAAAAGTAATCAGCAGTGTTGATATTTATCATAAATTAAGAACAAATATGATTTGTTAAAACTGGCTAAATTTGATATCATCTGATAAAGAAATTAATTTCCTCTCATGTAATATCAGTTTGTAATGATTTTTTTTTGAGATATTAACTACACAAATGGGATGTTAGATATTCAGATAGTTCAATAATTTGGTTAGGACTCCAGGGATTTAACATTTGAAATCTCTTATGGGGTTAAATATTTTAACAATACCAAACTCAACAGTTCAAATGCTTGGTGTTAATTTTAGATCATCACATTGACAGAACAAGCAAAGATCAAATACATGTGTGTTAGTTTCTCTTGTTCCCTATAGAATGTTGGGTTCTTTTTAATGCTGCACATTTTTTTTTTAATCATATCACCCCGAGCAAGGCAGTAACGCCACTGATGTGCAGGGGGCTACCTAAGAGTGAAAAGATTGGAAAAGAGAAAGCCAGAAACCACATCCTAAACAGGGAACAAGGGATGAGCCTCTTCGCCTGTTCAATAGACGTGGGTGGAGTGTGAACCGGACGATAGTTTAGTCTATATTATTTAACCTTCTCCCAACTACAAATTCAATCTTTCTCTTCAATAAAAAAAAAAAAAAAAAAAAAAAAAAAACCCCTTACAAATGACCGCATGTAGAGAATAGAAGAAAATTCATTTTTTTTAATCATTGCATCCCAAGCAAGGCAATAAAGCTATTAAAACATAATGGGTGTGAGCAGCCTCTGAGATTTGAAAAACAAATCACTCGATTGGCAGTCAAGAGTGAGGGAAAATTTCTTCTTCTATGTGCCCTGTCCCTTCAGGACGTAGGCGATCATGGTTCTCCACGTCTCCCTATCCCTTGTGGCTCTTAGTATGTTTGCTCCTGTTGCTCCTGGCAAACCCCGTTCCGTCATCCACCTGATCAGACTCTGCAAATATGTTATCTGCTGCCTTCCTCTGTTTCTCTTTCCTTCTATCTGACCAGTCAGTATCAGGTTCTCCAGGCTCTCCTTCCTCATTGCGTGTCCCAGGAACTTCAGTTGTCTCTTCCTGATGCTCAGCATCAATTTCCTTTTTGTTGCCATTCTTTCCAACACCTCATCGTTGCTTGCATGCTCAGTCCACGATATCTGTAGCATCCTTCTGTAGAACCACATTTCGGCCGCTTCCAGTTTTGTCCTCATTTTCGATGATATTGTCCAGCATTCACTGCCGTATTGAAGAACTGACATCACGTAGCAGTCTAGCACTCTTTTCTTCATTTCTATTGAGATTTTCCTGTGTGTTAGTATTTTGCTCATCTTCTGGAACGCGTCCTTTGCCATGCCAATTCGCCTTCGGATCTCCACGTTGCACTTTCCATCTTCTGTTAGAACACTTCCTAGGTACTTAAATTTTTGTATTTGCTTGATTCTGTTATCCCCCACCTGTATTTGGCATTTTGGGTTGTATCTTTTGCTGATGACCATGCACTCAGTTTTCTTAAAGTTTATTTGTAGTCCCTTTTTGTCACTCTCCACTGCTACTTTCTGTATGAGGTCTTGTAGTTTCCTTTCTGTGTCCGCAATCAGCACTGTATCGTCCACATACCTTATGTTGTTCAGGTTGTGGCCTCCAATAACAAATTCTGGTGTGTCATCTAGGGTCCTCAAAATATTTTCGCTGTATAGGTTGAACAAATCCGGTGAAAAGACACATCCTTGTCTTACGCCTTTTTCTATCTTTGTGTATCTACTGAGATCATTACCTGTCTGCATACAGGCCGTTTGCTGCCAGTAGAGATTCTCGATTATTCTTATGTCTTTCCCGAAAATGTCGAGGCTGCCTAGAATCTCCATCAATTCTTTGTGTCGTATTTTGTCGAATGCTTTCGCGTAGTCAATGAAGCATAGGTACAAGTCTTTCTTCATTTGTAATGCCCTTTTAGAGAGCATCCTAATCATGAATATGGCGTTCCTTGTTCCAGTGTCTTTGACGAACCTGTACTGTTCCTTCCCTATCTCTGGCCTGATTCTGCTTCTCGCTCTATTCATCAGGATTCTGACAATATTTACTCGCCTCAAAATCATTTTATTCGACCGACTTCATTTTCTTAATAGTCACCTTAAAAAAAATAGCGTGAATTGCTGATGGAAAACAAAAAATGAAATCTTAATTAAAATTTCAAACGTGTTAGAAAGGATTTTAAATTTTTTTAAAAACAACAACAAAATTTGATCTTTCCTCTTAATAATACTAATAGCATAAACATTTTGACAATAAAACTTTGTTTTTATTAATTTTGAGCCCTTTTAACATCATTATATGTTTTTTTTTTGGCAATTAAAGTTTTGAAAATCAAAGTTAACTGGAAAGCAAGGGACCACAACAAAGAAGTGAGAGAGAATGAGTGATGTTATTGTTTTGTTAGCATAGTAATTACAATTACATTAAGCCATTTCAACTGTAAAATGATGAGACCTAGCTGCCAAACCAATACTGCACTTAAATTTGTAAACGACATACCAAAGAGAAAAGAAAAATTATCACAAAAAATATTTTTAGAAAATTACAGGGAGCTACATTATGGCAGTAAAACTCAGTGAAGCCAAGACGTCAAGTTAGAACTGACATTGAATCTTCTTTAGTACTTTGAATTTGAATTCTTCCATTGCTATCAATGAATTCTCTGTTCCAGGCTAACTTCCTCAATAACCTTGGTGTTAGGGGAAATCTGCTATAATACTGAGTTGAGAACTGATCATATCAGGAAGGTAGCTGATGAAAATTAGGATTAAGAAGAACAATGTAGTCCAAGGATAGAGCCCTGGGGGACACAAATTATTTTTGTTTGAATTTGTGGAAGAGAGCTATTGTTTGCCTTCATCTTTGTTGCTAACGTTTCAGTTGTTGTGTCCTCCGGCCTTCATCAGGTGCATGTCGATGAGAGTAACCTTCAAAAGCTGAACAAGCATAGCAGGGGTTGTATTCATTCAGATGTGCAGTAGGAGTTTTAGTGAAAATTTGGATTCACAAGTTGTTCATCACATGAATGGCCAATTATTTGGTTATTTTCTATATATTCATTCTCTAATGATTTCATTATTTGAATTTGACACCATAAGCACACTGCACACCTGAACTTGATACTAAAGTAATTTCTAACAGTCAGAACTTTAAAGATAAAAAGATACTGCAATGTTAAAAACTGTTTGTTTTGAAAATCATTACTAATTTAATATAGGTGAAATGATTTGTAAACAGCAAGAGAATTATTTTGTTGTTATTCTTGTATTTGCAATGTCCCTTCAGGACATGGGCGATCATGGCTTGCCACAACTTCCTATCCTTTGTAGCTCTCTGGTTTACCTTTTTACCATCCCTTCCAACCATTTAAAGAAACTTGTTAGGTAAGTCACTCACTGCTTACCGTTTCTCTTGACTCCATTATGTACCAAGTGCTGAATTCTCCAAGCCCTCTTTCTTCATTATGGGTACTAAAAGTTTTAACTGTCTCTTTCTGACTCTAAATATAAGAATCTTTTTCATTTCCATTTTTTTTTAAAAATTTCCATGTTAATCACAGTCCATGGTATTCTCAGCATTCTTTTGTAGTATTTGGTAGTTTCCAGGAAAATAGGTTCCAGTAACAGTTTTTGCTTTTTACAATATTGTTATATATTCCTAATCTTTTGTTTGAAATAGTGTGGGATGCCTACATGTTGATCATGTCATTATTTTTTCAGAGTTACATGGACTAATCATTTTAGTTGTTGCCATTGCTGAAAGTTCTAAAGTGATGTGTTCGAGTTTTGTTTAATGGCATATCAACCACTGTGGATTATTTAATGTCAAAAAAGGTAGGGTTTGAAGATATTTTCTTTTAATGTCCAGTTATAGTGAGAAGGGTGATTTAGTCAGATTTTGATTAAACAAATATTTTTTATTACTTTTTTATTTTATTTCCGAAAACTGAAGATGTTTTCTAGTTTTGTATTAAAAAATGTATTGCTGGTAATAACTGCTGGATGCAGTTTACCATCATACCCAGGACCATAAAGTGATGCAGTTTCTATTATTCGGTACAGTTCTTTGTGATCCTGTAACACCAGTCCACAAGGTTAAAAAAAAAAAAAAGAAAAAAAATTCTCACTAATACCTATATACTTTATTTGCTGGAAGCCATTTTAATTGTTTATCTGAGAAAGTGGTTGTAAACAGCTGACAATTCAGATATTTCTGAATGGGTTTGGCATGATGCATGACATCCATACAAAAATCTTTACCTGACAAGGCTATTTATGAGCATTTGTCTTGGGTATGATGATAAACTACATCTGGCAGTAAGGCCTCTGATCAGGTGGTTTAGAGGAATGTGGAACAACTTCTTAATTATTGTTGTTCCCAGGTCCACCCTGACTTGGGGTGGTACCACCTGTTAGGGTCCCAGCAATGGGTAAATAGTTAAGTTTCCAGTCTCCTAAATTGGTTGGTGTTATTAAGGACAAACAGCTTTAAAACTCGTTCCCATATTTTATGATGGCTCAATTACAGAGCCATCAAGAAAACCCTGTCCAACCTGTGCTAGTATGGAAATGGATGTTAAAAGATGATGATAACAAGTTTTAAGGTTTGTTTTTTTGTTTTGTAGTAATTTGTGGGATTAGATGAGAATCTTCCAATTTATTTGAGCAGAAATGATAATGCCAAAGGATTCAAGCAGAATTTCCATTTTCCTTTTCCTGTTTGATTTACAAGCCTTCACATGATAAAAACCATGCAATCCTTTTACCTAATCACATAATTAGATTACGTACTTTATCACCATTTAACATAAAACTGATGTGTTGTTTTGATGACACAGCTATGACTTATAATAAGACTACCTTACTGAATATATTAAACAAATTATTATAGTTTGTCTATATTTCCAAGATGAGGTATTTACATTATTTACATTGTCTAGACTGTTGTTCTCATCTTTATTGTCATGTTCACAACATTTTGGTTGTTCAAATGATTTCTTAAGGACACATGGCCCAGTGGATAAAAGAATTGGTTAGACCAGTAACTTGACCCTAAGAGTCGTGAGTTCAATAACTGGCAACAACAGTAGTGAATAAAAAACTTAGAGTTGATTTAAATGAAGATAACTAAAATAGCCGAGAGTATTGGAGCAGATAGACTAAGCTATCGCCCGGTTCACACTTGACCCATGTCTATTGAACAGGTGAAGAGGCTCATCCCTTGTTCCCTGTTTATGATGTGGTTTCCGGTTTTCTCTTTTCCAATCTTCACTCTTACGTAGCCCCCTGCACATCAGTGGCATTACCGCCTTGCTCAGGGTGATATGTTTAAAAAAAAAAAAAGAAAAAAAAAAGAAAAAAGTGGCATGACTCATGAAATGAAAACAATCTACCCCAGTGATTGAAATAAAGAAGTTGGTTCAAAATTCACCTGAAGAAGGTCAGAGCATACAACAGATGAAGTGTCATGAACATAATAATGATGAGAACAACAGTCTGAACAATGCAAATAAATTATTATAGGTTTCAGTTAAATTTATGTAATCAAATATAGATCACACAACTTTAAAATTATGTTCAATATCTTTGGAAATCTTTCTTACAGTTAAATTATTAATATAAAAACACAAACAAAAAATAAATATCTTTTCATGTTATCACAAATTTGATTATTAACAAATTAAACTGATATTAACAGAATCAATAAATATTTATATACTCATCTTATAAATAATTCTAATGCATTTAAGTAATATTTAACAAATATAATAAACATAAAATTCAATTTACATTGTTGCTTTACATTTCTTTGTGCCTAGGGCTTTCATTTGGGAAGCCTTTATATCAGAGGGATGAAGTTGCACCACAACTTTGTCACCAATGTTTCTGATAAGAAAAACAAAAATAAAAAGATGAAAAGGTTGATTGAGAAAAAAAATAAATAAATTAACATTTCTCAATTGATAAACAATAAATATAAGAAAAGAAAGAGATAATCCAAGTTAAAAAAAATTAAATATAAAAGTAGGAGAAAAACATCCATAGTTAGAAGTGAAGAATCAGGTTTATAACAAAGACATTATTATTATATTATAGTTTTTTCCATCTTGACCATCAGTTTTTCATTGTAATTATCAGCCTATTTTGCATTCTACAACCATAAAATAAGCAACATGGTAAAAAAAGTAAAAAATAGATTATTTTCTGGCAAGAGTTTAAAGAGAAATAGTAACAAAAATAAACATGAAAAAAAAAGTTAAAAAATTTGATAATAACAATGTTTCATTCAAACAAATTTGGACAAAGATAATTCTATTGCTCTTCTGAATAAGAAAGATAATTTCTATGAAGTATTTGATTTATATTAATAAGAGTAGAAAGGTATGCCTATTATCCAGTATACACTCCACCCTGATCTTTTGAACTTGAGCAGAGGTTTATCCCTTGCTTCCTCTTTAGGATTAGATTTTTGGTTCCTTCTAAAGTCTACTTCAACTCTTTACTCATAAAGTCTGCCTCAACTCAGAAATTTTAAAATCTAGAATTAGCTGTCTTTCCTGTTATCTTATCCTTTATCATGCTAATACAACTCCACACAATAACCCTCTACCTTGAGTGGCCTTTGGGCCTTGTATTAGGTGAACATTAGTATATATATATATATATATATATATATATATAAAAAAAAAAAAAAATTTGCTTTCAAATCATAAATGCTTTTAATGATAGTAATTTTTAGAACATTATTCATTGATGCAATAATTATCTCTGGAAAAAATTAATAATTTTGGTTTTGCTTTCAACTAAGATCAGTGTTTGAATAAACTTACTTTTAAGACATTTCTTACAACAATGTTTTTCTAAACAATTACTAAAAACATTGTCTTAATTAACAACCAACAGAAAACATTTTATTTGATGGAGATGTTTTGCATACGTTTATTTAAAAATTCAAATTTACTTTTATTACTTTTTACAAATTAACCTGATATGTTGAGGCTGCAGCCCAATGGTTCACAGGAGTCTAAGGGATTTGAGTGAAGAAATATTAAGAATTAGGTTTTTATACTCTTTAAACCCTATTTGTATCAATTGCACTTCACAGAATTTGCTTAATCGTTTTTTTTGTTTTTTTTAAAAAGCGTTTCACCCCGAGCAAGGCATTTCACTGCCACTACTGCACAGGGGGCGACAGAGAGTGGAGAAAGGATGGTTAAATATAGGAAATGTCAGAGGGTGGGTGATAGGTGGGTAAGGATACCGAGAATGAGAGTTGGGTAGATGAGAATGTTGGGAGAATAATTGGAAGTTAGTGTGATAGAAGGTGTCTATTGACCCTACATTTAAACACCTAGAGATTGTAGCTGTCGGGAAAGCAAACATGTGGAAGGGAATTCCACAGGTGGGAAGCGCGAGAAAAGAAGCTGTTTATGTGGCAGCAGTATTCAATACATGGGTGGATGGTAGATATGTATATGTGCAAGATAGATTCAGGTGGGAAAAACTTTCGGGCCCTGCACAGAGAGCCGACTTTCATAGTGGCAGATTTGGCAATGGATTCGATATAGTCATTCCATTTGAGGTCCGCCGAAAGTGTAAGGCCAAGGAGGCAAAGTATTTTACTCTCTGGGAGGCAAGCCTGTTCCATGCTAATGGGAGGTAGATGCGATTGTCTATGGTGGTTAGGTGATAACAGCTTCGTTTTAGAAGCATTGAAATTTACTAGCCATTTCCTACCCCAGGCCACTACGGATTGGAGGTCCTTTTCAAGCTCGGCAGCGAGGTTCGCTTTATTGCCCACACCGGGTTTTTGATCGAGGCAAGAGTAGATTGTGGTATCATCGGCGTACATGCCTACTTGGGATCTAATGGTGTCGAGAAGATCATTAATGTACATCAGAAAGAGCGTGGGACCTAGGATAGAACCTTGAGGGACGCCTGTGGTTGTATGGTAGTTTTGGGAGGCATGCCCATTTAATACTACCTTCAATGTGCGGTTGGAGAGGAATGACTGGATGAGGTCAAACAGATGTCCAGTTATACTGTAGCTCTGCAGTTTGCATAAAAGGCCAGCATGCAACGGTTCGGGCTTCGCCATTCTTGTCAAGAGCCCAGTATATGTACTCGGTAATGGTCGTTAGCATATCAGCAGTAGACCTGGTGAAGCGAAACCTGTACTGTTTGTCAGAGAGAAGCCTGTGGGCCGTGAGATGCTGAATCACCTTGGCATTGATAATGGCTTCGAAACTTTGCCGAAGATCGGAAGGAGATTAATAGGGTGGTAATTGGCGGGGTCTGTGGGTTCACCAGAATTCTTAAATATAGAAACTACACAGGAGGACTTCCAACAGTCAGGAAAACAGGAAGCAGATAGGCAGAGGTTATAGAGTTTAGAGAGGACAGAAGAGAGTCCTGGGGCACATTTCTTCAGTACTATGATTGGGATTCCGTCCCCGCCGCTCGCTTTGTGTGGGTTAAGTTGTGCAATTATCTTGGAGACCAGCAAGGGTGTAATGTGGACGTTATTTAGTTGAGCCTTAGTTCTGGGTGGGAAGTCGGGTGTAGATATTCCTAATGAATCCAGTGTCGAATTGGTGGAGAATCTACGGGCAAAGCATTCAGCCTTGTCCGCTGGGGAGGTGAGAACTTCAAATTCATTGATTAGTGGGGGTATTGAAGTCTTGCTCTTGTTGAGCACGCTTTTGCAGAGTCGCCAGTAATCTTTGGAGCTGAACTTAGAGGATGCTATGCGTTGCCTCATTCTGGTAGCAAATGCCCTCTTAGCTTCGTTCAGTACTTTTTTACACTTATTACATGTTGAGGCGAAAAGGCCCTTGTTTTGGTTCGACGAGCAGCTTTGATAGAGATGGAAGAAATGGTTCCAGTGGGCAATGGCGGCCGAGCAAGCGGGTGAGAACCAGGGGCAGGGGGACAAATTTGATTTTAGCTGGAATTTCCTGGCCGGGATAAAAGAATTGATGCCAGCCTTAACCCAAGAGGAAACCTCGGATGCACAGTCTTCAACAAGAAGATCGAAGACATTGTTCCAGGGGCCATTGCAGTGGAAGTCTCAGAACGAGTCCCAGTCTGCTCTCTGGTAGCAGTATGATATTCTGCTGGTCTGGTTTTCTTGGGTAGAGTAAGAGTGGATTGAGATGTTGACGGAAACTACGGCGTGGTCAGAGTTTCCGAAAGGGCAGAGCTGCCTGGTAGTGCAGGAATCTGGAATGGAAGTAAAGCAGAGGTCGAGTAAGGAGTCCCTTCCGTTAGGGTTATTAGAGAAACGCATGGGGAAGTCCACCACGTGCGTTAGAGCTTGGGTTATTGAAAAATACATGGTGCGGATCCCAGCAAGGTCGGTGACAGAGTTTTCAAGCCACTTGGTGGGGTGGGTGTTAAAATTGTCAAACACAAATATATGGGCAAATGGGTGAGAAGAATGGCCTTGCCAATATTGATAGAGATGCTATCAAGTACCAAGCAGTCAGAGGAGGAGGGGGAGCGGTAGAGGAAGAAGAGATAGCTAACCGAGCTTAGAAGTGAGAGACGGAAGCACATGAAAGAATGATCCAGGGATTCAAGAGATGTGACCCTGGCTAGAGGGAGTTGTTCACTGACATATACACCAAGCCCATGCATATGGACATTGGAGTCCTTCCTGAAGAGGGGAAGGTAACCAGGAATGAAAAGCTCCAAGGAGGGGATACAAGGGTCAAGGTTAGTTTCACATATAGCTAAGATATCAGGTGAGTTAGTTTGGAGGAATGATTCTACACTATTAAAGTTACTGTGGATACCTTGTATGTCTAGTTTGGGCGATTTATGACTAGGTGGTTTAGTCTTGCTGTTTCGTTTGTTTAATATTATATGAGTTTAGTTGTGGAGAGAGAGAGGTCTAGAGTAGGGTCAGATAGTCACTAATTGCAGCAGATGAAGGATGGAGAATGGCGGCGCCGCCTGCAGCATAATGTGGCCTCGGGGTTGCCCATCGGAAATTCATGCAGGGACACCCGTCCATGCGCGAAATGGCACTACAGGAACCCCGATATTATTCAACTGTTGATCAGAGCAGCCTTTCAAGACGGTAAGCAAGAGTTCGGGCTCCTAACTACCAGAAATCTGAAGCCTTATTCTCTTTCAGAGTTTAGGTTCTGGCACTAAGATCACCCAACCCTCACTAAAAAAACACACACACACACAAACAGTTGGTAGTATTTGTTTTAGGCAGTATACTAAAAATATTTCAAGGCAGTAAATTCAGTTTTAAAGAATAAGAGATTTGCTTTTTACTTACTTGACATATTCAACTTTAACATTTTCATTAACACAGAATCGATGACAACTTGTCACATCATTTTCATGCTGAAAGAAAAAGAATGAACAGTGTAAGAAACCATTAGGTTACCCGATAAAAAAATGAAATTGTAAATATTTCATAATCTTACTTTCAATTTACAATTGATAGTGGATTGATAAGCAGTAGAAATTGATTCAATCTTTTGCAAGTTATTTAAAGCCAGAAGATGTTTTTAAATTGTAAGAATTTGAGGGGCAGATAATAATGATTAAGTGATGCAAGTCATACTAATTAACCAGTAGCTGGTTGGAGAAGGGGATTTGTACATAAGTGAATATAACAAACCCAACAGGAACTGGAACTCTGCTATCTGATTAATAATTCAGAGCCATTATCTATTACACCACCCACACGTCAAAACTTACAGCACGTGGTATTCCCAAGTAGTCACCCATCTAGGTACTGATTAGGCTCAACATAGTTTAACTTTGGTGATCATACAGAAACCTGTGCTTCAACATGATGTGGCTATAGTTTAGCACAAGACCACTTTAGTGAACCACTCACTATGAGTAATAATGTACAATTCTTGTTCCACAACAAATGCTCATAAATGAAAAATAAAATAAAGTGTTATAGATATACAAATTCTCAAGAAAAAAAATAAGCAGTTTTATCCTTAAAATTTGATAAATCATTTCTCTTGTAAATTCTTGGATAAGGAGTTATTATTTATTTATCTTCATTTTCGTTGTTGTCATTATTACGCTGTTTCGACTGTTGTGTTTTCTTGCCTTTTCAAATACCGATTGACCCAGGTTATCATCAGGGAATTTCAAACTGAACATTTTATTTATTCTACAGGGTAAATTGTTCTCATTCTGCTGTTCAGGTCTAGGTATTTCATATCTTGTTTTGTTGTTTTTATTCTTATCTAAACTTATTTATAAATGAAACTTTGTCTGTGTCTGTGTGTATCCATTACCTATAGACTCCGAAACGGCTGAACCGATTTTCTTGAAAATTTACACAGTTGTACTATAAGCGTCTGTGAGTGTTCTTAGTTAGGTTTCGTGTCGAGGTACCCCTGATAAATATCAAAAATTGATAATCGAAAAAAATCGGGTTATAGAAGGAGTGGTCCGATTTTAATCAAATTTGATACACTCATAGACAAAGACAAAAGAGACGATATTCAGAAGTTTCAAGGTTGCAGTTTTTACAATAGTGCAGAAAATCGATAATATATATATATAAAAGGTAAGATGTTTGTGTGTGTGTCTGTTTATCTGTCAGTATGTCCTTTATCCACAATTTTTATCCGATTCTCACTACACTTCACACAAATATTCTTTAGGCTGAGTCTGAGCTCCAAGACCATGGATTAGTTTTAAAGCTTTCATTACACCCAAGCAATGCCAGGCTATACTGCTAGTTGTTATTATATTTTACTTAGTTGTTGGTTACCCTATTTCCATTGAGTTCAAGTCTGTACTACCTGGCTCAGGGATTGAACTCATAACTACCATGATACCCAATTCATGAATACTTAGGCTAGTGTGTTATAGTATTGTTGTGATAGTAACAACAAAAATGAGGACATTAGTCCTATTGTTTAAAACGAGGGTCCTTGACTTACGACAGTTTCGTTTCTACAATGCGTTGTAATGTGATTTTCCATATAAGCTGGAATGTACACTTGATTTGCCATGAATAAACATTTATGTCACTCACCTATGCTAAGGTGACAGGAGAGTCAGTCAGTTAAGTGCCATACGTGATACACACTTGGGCGACCATGTCTCGAAAGAGACATGACTGACTGGGCAGAATATTATCCCGCAGTAGGTTGCCATTGCTTTCTGCGGTAGACTGGTTGCTGACCAAGGCTATAGAACCCAATCTGTCCTGTTATTTAACCCATAACTGGAAGGAATAGATGGATTAATACCTTCCCAAGGGTATTTGCGTGTAAGTGAATGCAATGAATTCGGCTGGAATTCGAACTCGGCTCTCCGATTTCTCGTTCCGAGCCGATATCTAATGCACCACAAATCTAAAACAAAACAACCATATTTCTAGGAAATATGTTAGCATCATAATCATGACAGACTAACAACATATTCCAACCAAATGTTTGTCACTATTTCTCCCTTTTCAGAGTGTTTAATAATGTCTAATTTCACTTCCATGATGATGGCTCTCCTTTTCTATGATGCACTACCATCAGAAGAGATTACACTATGCTTGAGAGAAGGGCAATAATACAACAATCTAATATGGCATACAACCAGGAAACAAGATCAATGGAGATTGAACTGTAACTGCAAATAGTTGTCAGTCAAGATTGTTGTAACCCAGGGACTTATTATAATATTGATTAATACTCTTAAACCTAATAACTGACTAATTTTTTTAATGAAGACTTTTGCTTATATAAATAAATAATAAACTTTTCCTTACACCTAATGGTGTGTAGGGCAGCGTTTTTGCGGTTTCCGTAACAAACTGCTTTTTTTATGGAGAAGGGTTGTTAGCCCTGACCCCAACCCCCAAATCTGGAGGAAGGTGATTTTCTAAGCGTATCTTAGACGTAATACACGGCAAAAAGTAGGAGGTACTCAGTGAGGATCGAACTCACTACTCAGTTATAATGATTCTAGCGAGGCAAGCTTGCTAACCATTACACCATGCTGAAGTGCCCTTTTGCTTATATACAAAGTATTAAATATCATTTCTTGCAAAAACTTTAACAGATTGCAAAGTTTCAAAAATTTAATTTTGTTGCAAAAACAAAAAATAAATAATCTGAATACTAAATTGTTGGATAGGTTCATGAAAAAAAAATACAATCATCATCAATTATTATCTTTATTTAATCCATGGAGGTAGTTCGTTACCTTTTTGATGTCAATGACAGAGAATATCTCACAACAGTTAATTTTTCTGTGTTGATACATTTATGAATATGAGCCAAAACATAACCATCCAACAATGATAGTTATTGTCTCTCAACAACTACACTTTCTAGGGTCAGAAACAGATCAACCAACTTTTTTTGATGCATGAAATGCTGCAGGAAAAAAAAAAATTGAATAACTTGATAAAAGCTAAATTACTGTATCCAGAAGACTAGGTCACAACATTTCCAACACAGTATAATTTGTGAGATGCTAAGGTTCATTGTAAGGAGTACTTATCAGCAGCATTTCAAGAAAGAAAAAAAAAATGACCTATTGTAGACAAGATATTGGGCACAAACACACACACACACACACACACACACACACACAGTACATCAGTTCTTGTTGCATAGCTGCAGCCCCACCAAAGTACCCACACTGACCAAATGTTTCCAAAATATAACAACACAAGATTAAAACATCAAAAGAATATTTTCAATTACTTACTATTTTAGGACAGAGATAAGCTAATTGTCCTTTTACTTGTGTAGTCAACATCACCAAAACAAAATCAGCTTTACTTAATAATACAATACCTTCCATCAGAGTGTTTTTTGGCACCTAGTTAAGGTAGAAAAAAAAAAAAAAAAGTAATTTACATGAACTAAAAATGCATTAAGTGTTTAAATATGATTGTTTAAAGCAAAGTAAATGTTTATGCAAATGGACAGATAACTAATGTTTATTATGACTGACTCTTGTGAAGATAAAGGCCAGTGTACATGAGATATTTGAAATAAAAAGAAGCTTAAGAACAATATTCAGTATCAAAATGAAATGTTTACAAAATACCAAAATGACAGAAATTGAAATATTGAATTTCATAAAACCTTCCTGTACTTACCAAATAAACTATGGAGAAAAAAAATGATTCCCTTCTAAAATATTAAATGTCTTATCCATTTTTTAAAAATTTGAATGTCAACTTTTTCATGAATTTTATCATTTTCTTAACTCGTAAAACCAAACTGAGTTTTTTTTGTACTTTTAATTTTACAGATAATTCCAAAATAAGATTTACAAAAAAAACTCATGAGCTTAGGAAGATTCATACAGAATTCTCACTTTCTCACTTTAAAGATAAAAAAAAAGAAAAGAAAAAAAAAATTGTTTTTTTTTTTAAAGGTACCTTGTTTTTAGTTTTATATGTTTAATGTCATGATTCACAATAAAATATTTTTATTGAAATTTCTACTAAATATTATAAATTTGATAAGTTTGGAAATATTTGATTCAGCATTTCACGGTTGAACATTGTTTAATACAGGGAGTGGCAGATATACTACCCACATAATGGTAAGACAATGGTGACATCATCTAGCTGTCTTACTATTATGTAAGAGACATGCATGTCTGCCACAAATAACAATGCTAAATAAATATACGGATAGTTTTAAGAATATTTGCGGAACTCTTTTTGACAGATGTTCTTTTATTAGTTTATTAGAAGCTATTCATTAGCAGAGGCAAAGAAGGATCAATATAGTTATCAATATATTTATTCAATTTTCAATAAATGAATGCCATTCGCAGTGTGTCTGACTAATAATACATTTCCTGCTATAAAAAAAAAAATGATTTTTTCCACCCCTTATAAAATACTTTCCAATTCTGGATATAGATACATAAGAGAAATATTTGAGTAATTCTTGAATGCTTATAATAATAATTGTTATATATGTACCTATGAACATTAATGGGTATGTCGCAATCCCCATAAATTTTTTTTTTTTTTTTTTTTTTATAAGCGTTTCACCCCGAGCAAGGCATGTCACTGCCACTACTGTGCAGGGGGCTACGTAGAGAGGAGAAAGGCTGGTTAAATATAGGACATTTAAGAGGGTGGGTGATAGGCGGGTGAGGATACCGAGAATGAGGGTTGGGTAGATGAGAGTGTTGTGAGAATAGTTGGGAGTTAGTGTGATAGGAGGTGTCTATTGACCCTACATTTAAACACCTGGAGATTGTAATTGTCGGGAAAGCAGACTTGTGGAAGGGAGTTCCACAGGCGGGAAGCGCGAGAAAAGAAGCTGTTGGAGTAGAATTTACGGTTACATCTTATTTGTTTAACTGTAAAAGGGTGGGACCTAGTTGCTAATCTAGTATCTCGTGTAAATTCGTGCTTGGGCGGCACCAGTGATCTAAGCTCATCGGAGCAGAAGCCATGAAAGTACTTGTAGAAGAGGCACAGGGAAGCTACATCACACCGGTGTGAGAGCGGCTGCAGCCGGTCTGCCAAGTTAGTATCAACCACGTTACAGATCCTCCTTTGTATTTTGTCAAGAAGCCCAAGGAGAGCAGCAGGGGCACCCGACCAGATATGGCAGCAATATTCAATACACGGGCGGATGGTAGATTTGTATATGTGCAGAATAGTTTCAGGTGGGAAAAATTTCCGGGCCCTGCACAGAGAGCCGACTTTCATAGCAGCAGATTTGGCAATGGATTCAATATAGTCATTCCATTTGAGGTCCGCCGAGAGTGTAAGGCCAAGGAGGCGTAGTATTTTACTCTCTGGGAGGCTAGCCTGTCCCATGCTAATGGGAGGTAGATGCGATAGTCTATGGTGGTTAGTTGATAACAGCTTTGTTTTGGAGGCATTGAAATTTACCAACCATTTCCTACCCCAGGTCACTACAGATTGGAGGTCCCTTTCCAGTGCGGCAGCGAGGTTCACTTTGTCGTCCAGACCTGGTTTCTGATCGATGCGGGAGTAGATTGTTGTGTCGTCGGCATACATGCCAACTTGGGATCTAATGGTGTCGGGGAGATCATTAATGTAGATCAGAAATAGCGTGGGACCTAGGATAGAACCTTGAGGGACGCCCGCGTTCGTCTGGTAGTTTTGGGAGGCATGCCCATTTAATACCACCTTTAATGTGCGGTTAGAGAGGAAGGACTGGATGAGGTCAAACAGATGTCCAGTTATCCCATAGCTCCGCAGTTTGCACAAGAGGCCAGCATGCCAGACCCTGTCGAATGCTTTGGAGATATCCAAGGCAACGGTTCGGGCTTCACCATTCTTGTCGAGTGCCTGGTATATGTACTCGGTAATGGTCGTTAGCATATCAGCAGTAGACCTGGTGAAGCGAAACCCGTACTGTTTGTCAGAGAGAAGCCCGTTGGTCATAAGGTGCTGAATCACCTCGGCGTTGATAATGGCTTCGAAAACTTTGCCAAAGATTGGAAGGAGACTAATAGGACGGTAATTGGCGGGGTCCGAGGGTTCGCCAGAATTCTTAAATATAGGTACTACGCAGGAGGACTTCCAACAGGCAGGAAAGCAGGAAGCAGATAGGCAGAGGTTATAGAGTTTAGAGAGGACAGAGGAGAGTTCTGGGGCACATTTCTTCAGTACTATGACTGGGATTCCATCACCGCCGCTCGCTTTGTGTGGGTCAAGTTGTGCAATTATCTTGGCGACCAGCGAGGGCGAGATGAGGACGTTATTTAGTTGAGCCTTAGTTCTGGGTGGGAAGTCTGGTGTAGGTATTCCTAACGAGCCCAGTGTCGAATTGGTTGAGAATTTACGGGCAAAGCACTCAGCCTTGTCGGCTGGGGAGGTGAGAACTTCAAATTCATTGATTAGTGGGGGTATTGAAGTCTTGTTCCTGCTGAGCACGCTTTTGCAGAGACGCCAGTAATCTTTGGAGCCAAACTTAGAGGATGCTATGCGTTGCCTAATTCTGGTAGCAAACGCCCTCTTGGCTTCGTTCAGTACTTTTTTACACTTGTTCCGTGCTGAGGTGAAAAGGCGCCTGTTTTGGTTCGACGAGCAGCTTCGATAGAGCCGGAAGAAATGGTTCCGGTGGGCAATAGCGGCCGAGCAAGCGGGTGAGAACCAGGGGGACGAATTAGGTTTTAGTTGGAATTTTCTGGCAGGGATAAAAGCATCGATGCCAGCCTTAACCCAAGAGGAGACTTCGGAGGCACAGTCTTCGACAGGAAGATCAAAGACGTTGTTCCAGGGGACGTCGCAGAGGAAGTCCCTGAACGAGTCCCAGTCGGCTCTTTGGTAGCAGTATGATATTCTGCTGGTCTGGTTTTCTTGGGAAGAGTTAGTGCGGATTGATATGTTTACGGAGACTACGGCGTGGTCAGAATTTCCAAGGGGGCAGAGTTGCCTGGTAGTGCAGGAGTCTGGGATGGAAGTAAAACAAAGGTCGAGTAAAGAGTCCCTTCCGTTAGGGTTTTTAGATAAACGCGTGGGGAAGTCCACCACTTGCGTTAGAGCTTGGGCTATTGAAAAGTGCATGGTGCAGATCCCAGCAAGGTCGGTGGCTGAGTTTTCAAGCCACTTGGTGTGGTGGGCGTTAAAATCGCCAAACACAAATATTTGGGCAGATGGGTGAGAAGAAATGGCCCTGTCGATGTTATTAGAGATGCAATCAAGTAACGTACAGTCAGAGGAGGAGGGGGAGCGGTAGAGGAAGAAGAGATAGCTAACCGAGCTTAGAAGTGAGAGACGGAAGCACATGAAGGAATGATCAAGGGATTCAAGAGATGTGACCCTGGCTAGGGGGAGTTGTTCGCTGACATATACACCAAGCCCATGCATATGGACATTGGAGTCCTTCCTGAAGAGAGGAAGGTAACCAGGAACGAACAGCTCTGAAGAGGGGATAGAAGGGTCAAGGTTAGTCTCACATATAGCTAAGATATCGGGTGAGTTAGTTAGAAGGAAAGACTCTACACTATTAAAGTTACTGCGAATACCTCGTATATTTGTGAAGGTAACGCAGATAGGTTTGGGCGATTTACTACTTCATGCAGCTGGCGAGTATTGTATTTTTTCTTTATTATTTCATATAATATATAATAATATATATTATATTATATATAAAGTACGTGTATTTTGGCAGCATCCTTTGTTTTTAAACACATTGTATTAAACGATAGAGACAACTTAGTCTTGCAGATTTTATTTTGTATTTTCTTATATTTTCTAATGAGGCCTTTTATCTCCAAATTATATTTATACAACTATTGTCCATATGTTAACCAAGTACTTTCGAACATCATATATATATATATATATATATATATATATATATATCATATTATTATATCATGTACATATTAATTTAGGACTGTAAAAATAAATTTTTGTTTTGTGATTGAATAAACATTTTTTTGTATTTTTAATGACAATATTTACCAATTCAAGTTCTACTATTTAACCCACAGCTGTGGGGAAGGTGGATTCAGACATACAATATCCTTAGGAAAAGGTAAGTGAATTTAATGAACCCAACTAAAATTTGAAGTTAGCTTGCAGATTTCTCATTTCGTGCTGCTATATATTACACCACCCACACATCCATCATAACAATAGGAATAAATATTCTATCTAAACAGCATTAAAATCTTAAGTTTCCAGTGATTTTCCATTAAAACCACAAAAGTGTCTTGAATGCATTTCAGACTCTAAGTAAATTATGTATGAAATGATAATACAAGAATTTATGTATAAAGATTATAACTAGTGTAGCTATCACATAAATTGATAAATTTCATTATGTCAGGGTCAACCTTATATATATAAATGGGTGATAACTCCAAAATCAATATGAGTTATGTTCCTTAGCGAATATCTAATCTCCAAGTATTAGAGATTTCATCCCCTATATGGAACATGGTGAACTGAACTACCATGCAACCACACATGTAATTTCAATTCATACTGAATTCAATCAAAGTCAAAATCCATCTGTATGTATTCTTAATAAATTTAATTCTGTTAACTTATATATAGAATCTCTATATTGTTAGCATTTCAATTTTTTTACATTACCAATTATATTAGTCACACACACACTTCAGAAACCTTATTCAACCACAAAGTGCCATTTTCACATAATGCACGGGTGATACTTTATTCAAGTTAAGACTGCCATAATGTTTAGCTCATATCCCATAACAGATTAATAACAAAGTCATAACACATTACAATAATATTATTTTGTTATAATAATAATTACAAGCGCATAATTTCATTATTATTACACACACTATTTACTGACATTAATAGAAGAAAAATCTAAAAAAGTAGATAACTGTAAATACAAGCCAGTTGCTACAAAATCTTTGCTTCTATATTTAAGTTTTCTATCACTACATTGTTTATTATTACAAAGATCAAAGATGAATTTAATTTAGCTTTCCTGAAAATCAATACATTAATCCCCAAACAGAAATCACTACATTGCAAAACTGTGTTGAATGCAAGTCACACACATTATTTTTATCTTATGAAATTTAAATTAAATTACAATAGAATTTTAGCAATGTTATTATAAGCAACAAAGTATTCAGATGTTTGTTCTTGCGCTTAATAGACAATAAAAGCATAAGCAGAAATAAAAATCTATTCACTTTTCTGAAAAAACAGAAATAATTTATTCTTCTTATGTTAAGTTATATTTCTGTTAAAATGAAAAAGAAAAAAAAAACATTCAGCAGAAGAGCTCTTTACACTTATGGTTCTTAGTCATTCATTTATTAATGAAAAAGAACTTATTCCTTTAATAAATGAAGAGGATAAACTGGAGAAAAAAAACAAAAACAACAATGTCACACATTAAAAATGTTGTATATACTTATAGAAAAAAGAAATATTGTTAAACTCACCGGTATAGAATTTAAAGCTAATTTTTTTGCATCCAGAATAATTTTAGTTGATATGCAGAGTTCTACAGAGTTAGAAGCAGGGTCAACATCAATAACAATGGCATTTAATGTTAAACCTTTCTTGAGATCATGACCTAAAAAAGTAAAACAGATATTTTCTTTCAGTTTTACTTAAAACCAATAATTAAAATTTTCATATATTAAAAAGTTAAATCTTCTTACATGTAAATCAGAAGAATTGTATATTAGTCAAACATTGACACAGAACTTTACCATAAAAAAAAAAAATTTCTAATACATTTAGTTATTTAATGATGTTCTTAGGGGTACAAAATTTTATTATGCCCACTAAAAGAGGAATGAAAACTATTGTTTTTTTTTTTCAATCTGTATTGTGGTTCGAATTCCAGTTGAATTCGTTGCATTCACTTACGCGCAAATACCCTTGGGAAAGGTATTAATCTGTCTCTTCCTTCCAGTTATGGGTTAAATAACAGGACAGATTGGGTTCTATAGCCTTGGCTGGCAACCAGTCTACCGTAGAAAGCAATGGCAACCTACTGCAGGATAATCCTCTGCTCAGTCAATCATGTCTCGAAAGAGACATGATTGCCCAAGCGTGTTTCACGTATGGCATTTAACTGACTGACTGATTGTGGTGCAGTGGATATCAGCTTGGAACAAGAGATCACAGAGTTGAATTTGAATTCCAGTTGAATTTGTTGTATTCATTTATGCACAAATACCTCTTCTCCCTCCAGCTATGGGTTAAATAGCAGGACAGATTGGGCTTTATAGCCTTGGTTGGCAACCAGCCTACCACAGAAAGTAATGGTAACCTACTGGAGGAGAATTTTCTGCCCAGTTAATCATGTCTTTTTTAAAACATGATTGCCCACATGTATATCACACATGTCACTTAACTGAATGATAGTAGTTATAAGCTTTTCTCTTTTTTCTTTGATGAAATATATTTTAATGGCCATAATAAAATGTATCTATTTATAAATAACATTTTATAAAAAATAAATATTATTGAAGAAAATACTTTCATGAAAGAAATAGAGCACATAATTATAATTTTAAAATTTGTAGCTTCATTTACATTAAAGAAATTAAATAATTTCACTGTTTTAATGTAAAGGAACAATTTTGTCAATGTTTATTTTTCAAGCAAGCAAAAAAACTGTGTCAAAAAGATGGTTATTCCCTTGACACCACTATTATTGTATACATTCAACTCTCTTAGCAATATTTATTTACAAGATTATAAAAATATGCAAATCACATAAAATGTAATATTTATTGTTTCCGTTTTATAAAGATGTATTATTTACCATTTTATAAAGAAATAAATTTAAAAAAAATTATTTTATTAAAATTATCAAAATATGTAAACCAACAAGAACACAATATTTATTTATCATCATTTTAAATAATTTTTAAAACAAATTTTTTTATTCAATCTAATAGTTTAATATTTTGTTGTCAATTCTTAAGAATAGAGAAATTGTATAAATCTATTTTCAGGTTTGGTTTTTATTAAAATGCTAATCATTGCTTTTTAAAAACAGAGGGAATCAAAAGAGTTATACAGCAATAGTGCTGTCAAGGGAATAACCATCTTTTTGATACACCATTTTTTTTCAGGCACAAAGGTTAAAAATTACCACAATTTCTTTTATATAAAAATTCAACAAACTATAAGAGTATTAGATGGAGAAAATGCTCTGAAAACACAAGAGATGAATGCATAGTGAATTCAAAAGAAACATATTTAAAATAAAACATTTAAAGAAAACAAGATAAGAAAAACAAAAGAAAACCAGTACTTCTGTTGAAACAAAAAGATACCTTGATTAATCTTTTTATAGTTAAAAATTGTCCCTACCTATAGTATGAGGCTTTGTTATGAAGCCCTTTACTCCATTCTTAAGTTGACAGAGAGCACCATTTTCATTAACTGCTGTTATTTTGATAGAACATATGGTTCCTACAGTAATATCGTTGAATAACCATTCTTGTCCTAAAGAAGAAAATTTCAATTGCTTCAACATTCAAATTGGCAAGTACATCTGACATAATAGCAACACATTGAAGTTTTTTATGAAATAGACTATTAAAAATTTAAAAAGTCTAAACGTTATAAACATTTATATTATACTCATTGTTGCATCTATTTTTGTCAATTGACTCAAATAGATTTTAGTGGCCACTTAACTGAAATAGATTCAGTAATCAGTACAAAGCAAACCTTAGATGCTATTTCAAGAGTACAATAAAAATATAATAGAAAACTTTGGGATCTTTTTAAAAGAATTATACAAACCTTTAATATCTTTTAAAACCATTGTAAATTCTTCCTTCTCTTTAAAAGTTGTTTTTAGCAACTTTAGGCCATAAGTAGGATCAATTCCTACATTCCTCATTATCAAGGTGACATAAACTTTCTTTTTGTTGTTAACTTTAGTTACTTTGGCCCGCACAGTCATACCTGGTTTGAACCAATAATCAATTACTAAATGATCTTCTGCAGTAATGAACTGTGAAAAAAAATATTTTTGAAAAATCAACAATTGTTTAAAGAATTAAATAAAATCAATAAAAAGAAAATATTTTATAAGTGAACTATAAATAAATCTTAAACTTAAAATTTACCAAGTGGAAATCTGAATTTAAACATTTTAATAATAAAAATAACTAATGATAAGAGAAAAGCACACACACAGTTTTGAGGTATACTACACTTATAGGTAAAGTAGTCAATATAAGAGCCTATGTAAATATAAAAGTGGACAGCTAGCCCGGAAATTGTGTTCACAAGAAAGACTGTTGTCGCTTGGGTTTTAAATGTATTTAGTGTCTATATATATATATATATATATATATATAAAAAGGAATTTTATTGTCATTGCTAAGTTCATATGTGAACTTCAGATCAGAGTTTTTTTGTAGTTCATGTATTTCAGCTATGGTTTTGACTAAGACGAGAATATAGCTTACATATCTTAGATAAATGGAAAGTTTTTTAGTGGTATTAAATATCTTATTTTCAATGTCAGCCATGTAGGAGTTACTAAATGTTAGTCCTATAAAAAAAAAAAAAAAACTAGAATAAACACGTGCATACAACTATAAAAATGAACGTTCTATTACAAAATAGCAATTACACAAGATTTAATAAACTATGCAAAAGTTAACTTTTCCATGAAAAAGATTTTTTACACTAAATAAAAAATATTGAATTAACTCTCATTAATAATTACTTTCCTAATTACATTATTGATGAACAAACTAGATGAGCTATAGAAATATTAACATAAATTAAAAAGGACATAACACATCAACCTACTATATCACAATCAAATACACTAACAACAAACAAGATGAAATATATCTTTAAAAATCTCATAAATAATATCCCCCACTAATCCAAGTAAAAAATAAACCTACTATATTCTATAGTAAATTTAAACTTATCCGTCAACTAATGTTTAGCAAAACACAAACATTGTATATCAATTAAAATATACTTTGAGAGATTGTATCCTTGAGAAAAACGTAAATATATATGTTGGTAAACTGATGACAACATTATGAAACAGATTAACACTACATATGTAGGATTCATGAATGTCCATTTTGGTGCAGTAGATAACACATAACACAATAAGTCCTGGGCCTGACATAGTTGGCACCACTAATAAAAAAATCCATATGATTTTTATGAAATACTAACCTTCAAATGGCACATGATAAAATTTGGCCCAATCAGATTATTAGTTTACAAATTACAGTTATTTAAGTGAAACTACTGTTGCAAATTTTCAAAACAATGGAAAAATCTGAATTTCATATGTTGATAAAGCATTACTTTTTGAGGGGGAAAAATACTGTTTAAGCAAAGCAATGGCTTGATAAGTGTTATTCAGACTCTGTTCTGTGGGAAACAACAATTTAGAGGTGGTAACTAACTTTAAATGCAGTCGTACAGACACAAATGAAGCTGAATGCTCAGGTCACCGAAAGTCAGCAGTTGTAATAGAAAACACCAAAAACATCCACTAACTGGTTTTGGATGATTGTAAAGTGAAGTTGCATGAGATAGCAGAGAAGTTGAACATATCAGAATGCAGTGTATTCACCATTTCGCATGAACATTTGTCAATGAGAAAGCTGTGTTCCAAGTGAGTGCCATGTTTGCTCAGACTTGATCGAAAACAACAACACGTTAACAATACAGAATATTGTTTGCAACTGTTTCAACGCAACAAGGAGTTTTTGTGTAAATATGTGATAAGGGATGAACTACGGATCCACCACTTCACTTCAGATTCAAATCAACAGTCAGCTGAGTGGACAGCAGCAGGTGAAAGCCATCCAAAGCGACCAAAGATGCAAATATCAGCAGACAAGATTTTGGCCTCCATATTTTAGGATGCACAAGGTATTTTGTTCATTGATTACCTTGAGAAAGGAAGAACTATCAATAGAGAATATTATATAGCATTATTGGTGCACTTAAAGGAAGAAATTACTAAAAAACAGCCACAAATGAAGAAGAAAAAAGTGATCTTTCACCAAGATCATGCACCAGGTCACAAGTCAATTGCAACGATGTCAAAACTACATGAATTGCACTTTGATTTGCTTCTGCATCCACCCTATTCTCCAGATCTGGCCCCAAATGACTACTGGCTGTTTACAGACCTCAAAAGAATGTTCCAGGAAAATAGATCTGGCTCCAATGAAGAAGTGATATCAGAAAATGAAATGTATTTTGAGGCCAAAGACAAATATATAGTTTTTTTTTTTTAATTAAAATGGCATTTGAGAAATCAAAATTGTGACCTGTGTTATTTCGATGTAATACAAGAAAGTTGGAACGTTGTCCAAGCGTAAGTCTCTTATGTTCATAAATCCACGCTTTTAGATTTTATCATGTTTTCCCAATGTGTACATTATTGCACTGTAGACACTGAATTTTATAAATCCCAGCATTCAAATTGGATGGATGCAAGTCAAATTTTGATTTCCTGGTATCTATATATATATATATATATATATAATCAATTTTCTGCACTATTGTAAGAACTGCAACCTTGAAACTTCTGAATTTCGTTTCTTATGTCTTTGTCTATGAGTGTATCAAATTTGATTAAAATCAGACCACCCCTTCTATAACCCGATTTTTTCGATTATCAATTTTCAATATTTATCAGGGGTACCGCAAAAAAAAACCTAGCTAAAACACTCGCAGATGCTTATAGTACAACTGTGTAAATTTTCAAGAAAATCGGTTCAGCCATTTCAGAGTCTATAGGTAACGGATACACACCCACACAGACAAAGTTCCATTTATATATATATATAGATATCATACTTTCTCACATTACTCTCACAAAATATATAACTTTTAATTTACCTTAGTTATCGCTAAGCCCATCGTGTGGCCAGGAAACTCTACAAACATACCATAATCTAAAACATTTTGTACAACACCAATCAGAACTTGTCCAACCTAAAGAAAAAAAAAGGTTTTAACAAGTTAGACAGAGATTTATATTTTTCAACATGAATGAATTAGCTTATATTTATTCACTTTCTTAGATGAAGCATCATCAATTATTCATTTGGTAGTTAACACTTCTTATATTTAATTATATCACAATTTCTACAATCATAACATTATCTGATAATTGCAATAAGAGAACTACTTGTAAAAAAAAGAATTAAAAATTAATATTATTCTGGTACACTTTTAGTGATTAAAAACAAAATTAAAAATGTTTCAATTGATCATCCAAGTCTTAACTCTTATATCTGAAGAAATTTGAGAAAATATAGAAAGTACATCAATAAATCTGTAGTTTAATAAGCATTTATTTTATACAACAAATATTTATTCACCATAATTTTCTTCCTTGTAAGTGAATTTAATAATAATGCTTCTCCATTAATCACGTTATTAAACATCATAGAAGGAAAATTTCAGATCAAATAAATTGATCAACCTTTGTAGAATCTGAATGATGAATTGAGTTTCATGTTTTCATTTATTAAAATTTCTATTCATTCTAGATTCAGAATTGGTGCAAGATGGCTGCTTAATTTTTGGATGACACACTGTCAGCATTAAACTCAATGGAGAATTTCCATGAAACATAAGATTGTATATAAAAGAACCAAACTATAAATTCTAATACTCAATATTGTGCCAATATTTTTCTCAAATATTCTAAATTCACTATAAAAAAAAAAAAAACGCACTCAAGTTCATAACTAGATATGACCTAGGCAAGACCGCCTATATATTACCAAGGCTGAAGCGATGAAATGTTATGTCACGGTAGTAGAGTCATGAATTAGCGTAGCATAGCAGCCATGTCTCTCACTTCATGACAATGTTGATAATCACAAAGTCATTTTTTTTTAAATAAAGATTCTAAAACTTTTTAAAATGTAACAAGAAAAAAAAGAAAGACATGTTTTTGATTTATGCTGGTTTTATTAATTTTAATTAAAAATAAGGAAAACAATAATTAATAAGAAAATATAAACATTATTGTTGACTACTGACTGTCGGTCGTGTTTGTAAATAAACACAGTTTTAAAGACAAAACTTTTCGTTTATTCGTCTAAATTCTAAAAATTTAACAAACACTGCTTAAATTTTCATATTTTTAATTTAATTATGAAAAATCAGAATCGCTTTTGTTTTAATTGCAAGAATTTTAAAATCAGAATCACTCAATAGCAATCAAGCAACCATTAGAATTTTTTTCATAATTTTTCATAACCTGTCTCTTATGGTTAATAAAATCTCAGATTATCTACAGAATTTGATTTTTGTGAACTTTTGGCATGATTGCAATCCTGCTAAACAGGATTGAAATCATGCTATGCAAACCAGGACAGGAAATTACTGATGTACAAATGTGGTAACACACATTTAAGAGGCCCCAAGAACTGACATATAGATGGTACCACTAATAAAAGATCCATATGATTTTTATGAAGTACTAACTTTCAAATGGCAAGTGACAAAACTTGGGCCCAATCAGATTATTAGTTTACAAATTAGTTATTTAAGTGAAGTTATTGTTGCAAATTTTCAAAACAATGGAAAAATCTGAATTTCATGTGTTGATAAAGCATTGCTTTCTGATAGGAAAAAATACTGTTCAACCTAAGCAATGTCTTGATAAGTGTTATTCAGACTGCTCTGTGGGAAACAATGGTTAAGAAATGGTATGCCAACTTCTAAAGTGCAGTCGTACAGACACAAATGATACTGAATGCACAGGTCGCCTAAAATCAGCAGTTGTCCCAGAAAACACCAAAAACATCTACAAACTTGTTTTGGCTGATTGTAAACTGAAGTTGCTTGAGATAGCAGAGGAGTTGAACTTATCAAAAAACAATGTATTCACTATTTTGCATGAACATTTGTCAATGAGAAAGCTGTGTTCAAAGTGGGTGCCACGTTTGATCAGTCTATCAAAAACAACAATGTGCTGACAATTCAGAATGTTGTTTGCAACTGTTTCAATGCAACAAGGAGTTTTTGCATAAATATATGTCAATGGATGAAACATGGATCCACCACTTCACTCCGGAGTCAAACTGGCAGTCAGCTGAGTGGATAGCAGTAAGTGAAAGCTGTCCAAATTGACCAAAGATACAAACATCAACAGGCAAGGTTTTGGTCTCCATATTTCATGAGAAACAAAGTACCATCAACAGCGAATATTATATAGTATTATTGATGCATTTGAAGAGAGAAATTGCCAAAAAATGGCCACAAATGAAGAAGAGAAATGTGATCTTTCACCAAGACAATGCACCGTGTCACAAGGTGTATTTTGAAGCCAAAGACAAATTGTACTGTAGAAAAGGCATCAAATTGTTAGAGCAGTGTTGGAATCAGTGTATCACTCTAAAAGGAGACCATGTTAATGGATAAAGTTGAATTTTGCCTAAAAGTTGTTTTATTAGTTAGGCCCGAGATTTATTGAGTGATGTGTTATTTTATAAAAAATAAACTAGATATATATTTTGGTTTAACTTTGGCACATGGATCCATAAAAAAATTAAATGTAATCAGTCACCTTTCCTTCTGTCTTTTTTCTTTTGTTTTAATGATTACTTGTTTACAAATTTGAGAAATTAGTCCTATTGTTGCATTGACGTTAGTTTTGTAACTTCTACTTTAGTAAAGTAAGCATAATTCTGCCTTCGAATAATAGTGCATTAGACACTTATTCTTCTCCAACTCACTAATCATATATATATATATATATATATATATTCTACATGTCGTGTGATCCTAGCACCACAGTACAACTCATTACTACTTGAGAATGGAGTTAACCGTGTTTGCTCCCTTGGTGATCCGTGCTCAAACACAAGTTTTTGCAGTGACACATTATTACTATATGATGGTAACAGACAAGAAAAAGATTAAAATAAAAACTGGAAATGAAATGCTAAAAACAAAGAAAAATGAAATTATATTTTTTACCTTTATATCTTCAACTGAACTGACAAAATCTTTATCCTTTACAGCTTTCATAAGTGACTTTTTACAGCTGGCAATCTTTGAAAGTTAAAGATTCAATAACATTGGAAATAAAAGTAAAAACTAAAAAGAATAAACAAACAAACAAAAAAAAACAGTTGTATTATAATTTAGTGATCATATTAATCTAAGTTTAACAATGAGGATAAGGGACACTTAATTTATATAGATTATTTAATACAGTTTCTATTGTTTAGAGCAAACACAAAATGAAAGAGAAGTATTTCAACTAATCTTTCACTTTATTTTATAAACCGATATAAAAATAGTTGAATATATTTTATAAAGAGGTATAATAATAATAGTTGCATGCAGTGTGACACTTTTTCTTAATAAATTTCACCCAATGAAAGCCTTGAGAGTCACTCAAAGTTAAAGGTTATTGTTAAAATGGTAATGATGAATTAAATATATGAGTGGTAGAAAGTGAAGATTATGAGGACAAAGAGGAAAGGTAACAATTGACCTCTGGTTTGAAATTAAAAATATAAAAATGGCAACAATTTACCCATTGCTTGAATATGTTATGTTTAGATGACTCTCTTAGAAAAGAAAAAAAAATATTCAAATTTATATTTCACAAAGGATACAATAAAATTGTTAGTCTTTTCAAAAATTATCACATTCAGAATATGCTTGGTTTGGTAATTATTCCACATCATTTCACACATTTCTATGGAATCAGATAAGTGCATCTTGGGAATCAAGGCAGGCTTTCTGCTTGGAAGCAGAAAAACACTGAAACTTCTTTCTGTCTTCTTGTGGATGATACATTTGGTCATCTAACAAAAAATAAATAAATAAAAGCAAATAAAAAAATCCAACTACAGAAAATATTTGTCAAATATAACCTTCAGCATTCTGTAGGTGACTATTTTTGACAAATAATATGTTAGCAATGCAGGTTGAATTTGAATTACCTTGTTGTGTTGTCAAATCCTTCTATGGCGACACTTAAAACAATCTTGACTAAAATTGAGAGCCAGGCTCTGCAATTTCAAATATATATAAATAATATATAAAACACTATATTTTGATGGGATTTCAAATACAATAAAAGGGTGAAATAATATCTGTAAATGATGCAGAGAGCTAAATATTCAAGAAAGTAAATACTTTTGACAGAAATAAAAGTTAGTTTCCAACTACTACTTGAAGAATTTCAATAAAGGGTTTATAATATTCTGTTTTCAATATGAAGCATACATATTTGTAGGCGATGACAAGGTTTCTTAGACATTTTTATATGTATAATTCTAAAGAACACTAACTTGATAGCCATAAAAAGGGATTGATGCAGAGATTAGCATTTCTGCTGAAAATCAAAGTATGTGCATATTCCACTCTCCAACTCTATGTCAAGTTTCATATTTTTGCATTATGTTTTTTTGTTAATTTTACTTTGTTGTTCAAACAGCAGAACACTGGCATAAAGAACATATCGCATGGCTTCTTAACTCTAGGTCAGGTGTTCAAATCACACCAGGGTTTACTTTTTAATTCTATGTTTTCATGACAAGTTACGAATAGAGAAACAAAGATACAGAAAAAACCCGACACTCATTATTTAAAAAAAAAAAGTACAATTGTACTTTCTTATTAACTCATTTAAATGGAGTAGAAATCCATAGCTAAAACTCCTACTTGCTCTTTGATTAAAGTACATCAATGAATTTATCAATTAATGATGGAAAAGAAAGCATTTATTTTACACTAGCAGTATAGCCCAGCATTGCTCAGGGCTTTTAGTGGTTATGTTGAAATGATAAGATCAAAGTGCTTATTCAAAAACCTCCATTATGAGGTTGCCATGATGCATATGTTGAAAAAATGTGAAGTAAGTATTGGTTTTGGTTGTATTTGTAAAACTGGATTCATGTGTAGTCAATTTTGTCAATAAATGGGAATGATATATGGACAATTGTAACGGGGGTTAGGAGAGCCTGTAAAGTGATGCAATGATGTGATGCAGATGAAGTGGATGCATTGTCTCTGCAACATTGGAGGGGTTGGCATTTTGTTATGAAATTGTTATGGCATATGATAAGGTAGAAATTACAAAAAAGACCCAATTTTTGTTGGAATATAACTAAGCGTCTCAGGAAAATAAACAATCGCAAAAAGTAATAATTTCCATTAATTTTTGCCACACCCTGTGTGTCAATTGAAATTTTTGTTCACAGATCAAGGCATCAGACCCTAATCTACCAGTGACTCGATTTTGGTTGAGTTTGAGTGAAGTGTCTTGGAGAAATGCCTAAAAGTGTGCAAAAGACCACCCAAAATTATGTTTGTCATTGATTTTTGACAAACCCTGTACATTGATTCAAAAAATTTTTATCTTCAAACTTGTGCAACTTATGCATTTTTTTTAGTATATATAATCTAAATGTTTTCCAACTATCTGAAAAAAAAAAATTCTAAGTGCAGCATGGAACTATGTTGATTGTTTTTGTAAACCATTTGAAGTTGAAAAAGTTACAAAAGAGTTATACAGCATCAAGAGTGATTGTGAATGATAAGTTGATTTTCTGCAAACCATTGAGCTCTTGTAGCTAGTTGAGTACTGGTGGTACAGTAAATCGGGTTTCTTTGAGTTAAAGAGATTATGAGGCTGTCTTATTGAGAGACTACTCTTTATTTCAACGCTTTCTACTTATTGATATAAACAGACAGTTTGAATAAAATGCAATAAAATTCAGGGTGCGATGGGTAAAATTGTCACTAATTCATATTTTTAATTTCATGTATGCATGTTGTTTGTTTTTGATTTTGTTGACAACACTGTATGGTAGGGTCAGTTGGGCTTCGTCTGTGAGAAAATAGCACCAGACACAATTCACTTTACCAGAAATTTGCAAACAGCATGCTGTACTGCTTTGCATTTGCACTGGAAGCTCAACTACAAACTTTTCATTAAATTTGAATGTCAATCCGAGGACAATGAAGAGGAGTTGAAAGATATATGCAGTCAACATAATGGTGTTTCAAGTGATGGTAATGTTATGCCTTCATTCGTCTTCCCACAGGGTCTCAGACTTAATGCAGACGCTTATATCAAGTGTCTTGAGGAGGTAGTGCTGCTCTAAGTCAAGAGGATGGCTGCTGGAAGACCCTATGTCTGGCAACAGGACTCTGCACCATGCCAAATAAGCAGGACAACCCAGTCATGGCTGTCTGACAATTTTGCAACCACATAACCCCTTACATATGGCCACCTAACTCCCCAGACTGCAACCTCCTTGATTATTACATGCAGGGCCCAGTTGATTGATTGATTGATTGTGTTTAACGGCCTATCAACCTCCAAAGGGTCATTTAAGGCCAAAAGGTGTTTTTGCTTTCAGAGTTGTTTGTCTTCAAGCTTTCAAAGTTGGTTGTTTTTGACCTTTCTTAAAAAAAATTATTTTTTTTTATTTAAAGAGGGTAATGAGCAGTGGTGAATAGTTAGTGTTTTGGAGTTTTTTTGTTTTTTTTTGTATGGAAGGGATTTAGATTTTTGTATATAGTCTAATTTCTTTTAGAAATTGGAATATTTTGCTTGGGTAGACGTTGTTAAATAGATCTTTTAAATTGTTTGATCTGTAATATTTTGATCGAATGAAGAAGAAGTCATAGCAGCTAATCAAAAAGTGTTTCACTGTGAAGGGTTCCTGGCATGCAGTGCATATCGGGGGTTCTTTGTTTTTCAGTAGGTATGAATGAGTAACATCCTATTCTTAGTCTAGTTAGTGTAACTTCTTCCTTTCTTATCTTATGGTAGCCTGGATACCATTCACTGACAGTAGGTTGGATATTTTGGAGCTTATTGTTTGGGCTATTATTCCATGTTTCTTGCCATTTAGTTCTGATAAATTTGTGGATTGTTGGTTTGAAGTCTGAGTCGGGGATCTTGACATCAGATACATTTTGATGTAATGATTTTTTCGCTGCTGAATCAGCCCTCTCATTGCCATGGATGCCAATATGACTTGGTATCCAGCAGAGTTTAATGATTTTGTTTTTGGAGAGCTGTTTAAATCTATGTAGAAGTTTGATGATAAGTGGGTTGGTTGATTCTTTGTTTCTTAGAGAACTAAGAGTAGATTTAGAATCTGTGAAGATGATAAACTTCTTGAGTTGATTTGTTGAAATAATGTCAAGGGCTAAGTTGATGGCTAGAATTTCAGCACTATTAATCGAGGCTTTATTTGGAATTTGTTCTAGTAATTCCATGTTATTGAGGATGGCAGCGCATCCTACTGTCTTCCATTTTAGATCCATCGGTATATATGCGGACATAATCAGGGAAGTTATCTATAATAGAGAGAGTTTCTTCTTGAAAGGTGGCTGGATTTGTTTTTGCTTTAGAGTATCTGGTTAGGTCCATCAGAATTGTAGGTTGTTCCAGCAACCATGGGGGTGTTTCTGGAATGATGACCTTGTGTATGTAATTTATGTCTATTTGTGTTTCAGTAATAAGTTCCTCCATGCGGAGGCTGAATGGTTTAATGATTTTTTCTTTTTGATGGAAGAGGGGTTTAAGTTGTGGTTGAAAAACTATTTTGTGGGCAGGATTTGATGGATTAGAGGCTAGTTTTATGTAGTTTTCCGAGTTTTTGTCTTCTTAGTTTTAGTGGAGGTTCATTTGCCTCAGTATATAGGCTCTCCACTGTGAAAGCACCTGACACAAGTCTCAGACCTTGATGATGGATGGTCTCCAGTTTTTTAAGGTATGATTTTCTGGTTGATTCATATACGAAGCATGCATAATCAAGTTTGGAACGGATCAAGGTGTGGTATAATTTAGCAAGTGTTTTTTTATCTGCACCCCATTCAGTGTGAGCTACTACTCTTAAAAGTTGAATGGTTTTATTGCATTTGGCTCTCAAGTATTTGATATGTGGGATAAAAGATAGTTTATGGTAAAAAATAACGCCAAGAAATTTATGTTGTTTGATGGCTGGGATTTCAACATCATTGAGTTTTAAGACAGGGTTGTTATGCATTTTGTGGATTTGGCAGAAGTGTAGGTATTTAGTTTTCTCTTTGGATAATTTGAAGCCATTTTCCATGGTCCACTTGCTTATTTTATTTAGGCATAGTTGTAGTTGGTGCTCTATTGTGCAAATATGTTTAGCTCTGTAACAGATCAGAAAATCGTCCATGTATAGTGAACCGTCTATACCAGGGTTTAGACATTTTACAATGGTGTTGATTTTTATGTTGAATAGGGTAATGGAGAGTATGCATCCTTGCGGAACCCCCATTTTTTGTTCTTTTGAGTCTGATAAGGTATCATCCAAAAGTACTTTAAAATTTCAGTTTTTTAGAAAGTTGTCTATATATAAAAGCATTCTTCCTTTTAGGCAAAGTGCTTTCAAATCTCTCATTATTCTGTATCTCCATGTGGTGTCATAGGCCTTTTCAAGGTCGAAGAAGACCGCTGTGAGGTGTTCTTTTTGGATGAAGGCTTCACGTATAAAGGTTTCAAGTCGGACAAGGTGGTCGATTGTTCCTCTTCCCTTCCTAAAACCTGTTTGGAGGTTGGTTATTAAGTTGTTAGTTTCCAAATACCATGTCAGTCTGTTGTTGATCATTTGTTCCAGTATTTTGCTAAGACAGCTGGTTAGAGCAATAGGTCGGAAATTGGTTTGGTATGTTGTGGTATTTTGTTGGTTTGGGGGATTTGATATGTTTTTCATGGGTTTTGGAATGGGAATAATGGTGGCCTGTTTCCAGAGCGTGGGAATGTTACCAGTGGTCCATAGGTAGTTGTATATATTTAGTAAATAAATAAGAGAGTTTTTAGGTAGCTGCTTTAGAAATTCATAATGAATTTCGTCTGGACCAGGAGTTGTGTTATGGGCTCTGGCTAGTGCAGTTTGGAGTTCTGAAATTGAGAAAGGTAGGTTATAACTTTCGGTATTTTCTGATTGAAAGTTGATGTTGTTTTTTCTTCACATTGTTTAATGTTTTAGAATGTTCTATCGAGATTTTGTGGGGATGAGTTTTGTGAAGGAGTTTCTGCTATATGGTTCTTGATGTCTTTTTTGTTCGTAAGCTTTACGTTGTTCAAGGTGAGGTGTTTTATTGGGGTACTATCACATTTTTCTGATATCCTTCTGATCATGTCCCATATTGTTTTGGTTTTGGTGTTCAGTTTTGAGATATAATTTTTCCAAGTTGTTTTTTTTTGATTCTTTGATAATTTGCCTGGCTTTGGCTCTACAATTTTTGAAAAAGTATAGGTTTTCTTTGGTAGGGGAGGAGTTGAATTTTCTTAAGGCTGCATGTCGCGCTCTTATTGCCTCTTTGCATTGGTCATTAAACCATGGCTTGTTGAATTTCATTGAAGTGGAAGATTTATGTATGCATTCTTTAGCTATAGATAAGAGTTTTGGTGAAGTAGAGGAGGTGATCTTTGCTGCTGGTATTGGATTCTGGAATTAGTTTTAAATAGCATAGTTTTTGGAATTTTTCCCAGTTAGCTTTTTGAATATTCCAGCATGGTTTTTTTTCTTCCTGAGTTGAGGATTCGAGTTTTCCAGAATGATAGGGAAGTGATCACTTCCACAAGTATCCCCCAGGACCCTCCAGTTGTAGTCCAGGAAGACAGTGGGGTCGCTTATAGTTAGGTCAATAGCAGAGTATGAGCCTGATGCTGGGTGAAGATATGTGTTTGATTTGTTATTATATAGGCATAGGCTGTTTCGATTGATTACATTTTCAATGATTTGGCCTTTGAGGTTGGTTTCAGAGCTTCCCCAAATTTCATTGTGACAGTTGAAGTCTCCCATTAGAATAAATGGTCTTGGGAGTTGTTGGATTATGTTGTCTAGTTCTGGTTCTGTGATATTGTAACAGGGGGGAATATATATGGAGCATATAGTGATTGTTTTGTGTAGGGTTGCTGACACCGCCACTGCTTGTAAATTGGTTTTTAATTTGATTTGATTTTGTGGTATCTTATTGTTTATGATTATGGATGCGCCTCCAGAGGCTTTGTTAGGAATTTTGTTAATATGGTTGTATGAGGGATAATGTTTTACTTTAGGTATATGGTTTTCTTCAAGGAATGTTTCCTGCAAACAAACAACTGCTGGGGAAAAGTTTTTGAGAATTATTAGGAGTTCATTGAAATTTACTTTTACTCCTCGAATATTCCACTGAATAATTTTATTCGTCATATGTGGGTTTCAGTTTTGATAGGGTTTTTGTTTGGGATTTTGGCGTGTTTGAGGATTTTGTTCCTCGATATCCATTGCTTCTAAATTTTCAAATCTGTTTCGTCTTGGGCTCAAGCTGGTTTGGGTTCTTGATTTTGATGTTGGTCTATGTCTTGTTTGCTGGTTCTTTTTTTCTGGGGATTTTTTTGGTTTGTCCGAATAAGGGGTTAATTTTTGTTCAGTTTTTTTTGGAGAGTTTGTGTTAGGGATAATTTCTGTTTTCTTATTGGGTAAAGAGGGTTTTTCATTGTTTGGCTTATTTGATTTAGGTAAGAGGTTTCTGTCCTTGTGTGTGGGTTTTTGATTTTCATTTTGGTTTTTGTTAAGAATTGGTTTTGGGTTTTCATTGGCACTCAAATCAGGACTGAGCAATAGAATCATAAATTTAGGTAAAAAAACTATTAATCTAAATATCATAATTACAATATCTAGGAAATACATTATCAAGGCTGTAATCCTTGGATCATTAGGGGTTTCAGATCTCTCAACATCATACCTCTTCACCCAGTTGACCCAGCTGGTATTGATCATAAGTAGCCTATGGACAGGTAATGAGCTATCAAGTACATAATGAATTATAATTGAAATTTTGACAATATAGGTGACTTTGAAATCTCCTCCACCCTGGAAGAATGCCAGCCGCTGGTTTTCTTTGCCATAGAGATGGTTACAGTGCCTGTTCTGCATTTTGATACCCAGAATGATGGATTAACTACTAGTAAATGTACTTCTTTGCAACATTTTTTTTTAAATTAAAAAAAATATATAAATGTATACCCCCCGACAACTGGACAGAATGATTCCTGGAGTGTCTGTCTACAAAACTCTAAAGTCAGGATGCTGATGGTAACACTAATCAGCCAAGTGACTTTTTACTTGTATTAATTCTATATATTAGCTAAATTTAAACTGATGTTTTCAAATTTATTATACAAATTTAACATGTATGGTGTAAAAAAAAAAAAAAAAAGGACAAAATATTAAAATATTGTATTTAATAATAAATAAATAAATATACTGAATACAACACCCCTGAGATAAATAATAAAACATTCAGACAATTTATCTAATGAAAGAAAAATTATAACACATGTAAATTATATATAAAAATTCATTTTTAAGAAACTCGCATATATATATTTTTTCATTTGGAAATTAGTTATTTTCGCAACTGAGGTTTCAATACATTTATATTGTAGTGTTTTTGAATATTTTTCTTTTGTAAATGAGCTATTTTTGCAAACTAGGGCTCAACATTTCAGTATCTTTAGGTAATTTATAATTGATTTTCCAACTATTTTCAAATGTACGAGGATTTTTATGAAATGCGACTGGAATTTTTAAAGCACCCAAAATTTTCAAAATTAAGGAGAAGATACTTAAGGGTCTTAAAACACTTTCATCCAGGTTTATATGATCTTAATATGTATCTATAGGTGTGATTACATGTGGACTTTACTTCTGATCTTCATTCAGTAATTTTTTTGTTCTGGAAACAACTATGAATGTATTGAGCATTTCTTAATACAACTGAGTGCTGGTCTAATTTAATTATGACCAAAAACTAATATATATATATATATATAAAAATAAACGTGTGCCCATAAGTAATATGGATGTGAGTATGTGTAGGAAAGGCGTTTTAAATGCAACCTTGTGTCATATTCTGTCTTCATGCTGAAGCTGAGAAATACACATGCTGTTATATTTCTCACTTCCACTGGCCCAAAATTTGCTTCCGAATAACAATGCAAAAAAATATTTTTCATTTCTCCCCAATTTTCAGCTAGTTTTTCAATTTTCCAGATTTTACAAGCATCCAAGTATTAAATATTTCTAATCAGTGCTCATATCGAGATTTACAATAAACTGCAAAATCAACAATACCCCTAATAATAATTTCTTTCGCTCCGTCATATTAAACTAAGAATTACATTTTTTTCATATGTAGAAATAGGGTTACAGTTAGACAATAAGTACAGAATATTATCATTGAAATTATCAAGACAAAAATTGATGTGGTTGTTTCCATGATAAACTTTGAAACATTTTATTTAATAATATTGAGAAAAATCTACATTTTACAATCAAAGAAAATATCAGAAATGAAACAAATTACAAGGGGGTGGGGTTTGCTGAAAATTTTCCAATCCAACCCACTTATGAAGGTCAAGCTGAGAATTATTTTTAGCACGTCTCTGTAAACACAACTAGATCTACGATGCAAATATACTAGTCTAATATTATTAAGTTAATGTAAAAAGTTTCTACCTTTTGTTTGTTGTTGACCAAATCAATCTGCTCTCTTAAAAATAGGGAAGAATTTTAGGGAAACCATTTTCGTAGATTAGCATTCACTTTGTTTTTTGTTTTTTTAATTTGCAAATGTCCAGTTTAAAATTAGAGATTTTCCTCATCTTTTAATTGTTAATAAATATATTCTAATCAAACCAGTTTTATTTTTTCTAGAAAATTTATTTTTAGAAAATATTTAAGGAGCACTAGTTTGTCACAAAAATAAAATTACTTTAAAAAATACAGTTTCAAATTTGACACTTGTAAATAAAATAAGTACAGTTAACTTTTTAAAAATTCAGGGATTCATTTGATATTGTATTTATATTACAAATAGAACTCTCTAAAAGGAAAAAAAATCAATATATTTGATTCTGAAAAATATCTAGTTGACAAAAATGATTTGCTCTAAAATTTTTTATTATTTTGTATGAGCAAACTAGTTAATCTCTGTAGTGTTCAGTTTTGATTAAATTTTTGAGAAATTATGTGATATCTTAAAACATATTCAATTCATGAAGACAATTTATGTTGTACAGAACAAAACAAATGATAACCTGAAGGTGACAGGTTTTGAGAATAGGCATGAGACAGTTTCCTTTTAATAATCCAGGATTGTTATGCTGCACTGCATTTGCACAGGAATTGTGTAAAGTACAAAAATAAAAAAAATAAAATTTCCTCTAACTTCTTGCTCAGAATTTTTTTTTTTTTTTACAACTTGCAAATGACATTAGTTTTCTGATTGTAGAAGCAATAAAATAAGACTCTTCTAAAATTTCTCTAATACTACTAAAGTTTATTAATACTAAAAGTATGTTACTGGGAACTAACATACAAACTTCTTACCTTTCCCACTTCAGGGGCTGGAATATCAACAGCAACAGGTACTTTTTGAATGGTTTTGATACTTTTCTGAAAGAACAAATTTCTTTTCAATTAGCAAACAGCAACATATAATTTCAAAATGTACAAATTATTTCCAATATTTAACAGCATATAAGGCCTCTCCTTATTAATATTAATGCTGCAGTATTATTGAAGAGCCCGAAAACCATACCACAGGTTGACAGTGCTGGTTGTATAGCTATGAAGTTTACTAGAGTGGCTAGCTAATACCTGTTGCAGAGGGTATGTGTTTCTTCAACAATAATAGTAGATATATTTGCCAATTTCCTGATCTTTTGAACAGGAGTAGAGGTTTATCTCTTTTTGTGTGTTTAGGATTGGGTTTCTAAAGTCCTTTTCCTTTCACTCTTTCTCTTGTGTCGTAGTGACATTATCACCTTACTTGGAGTGAACTGATTAAAAAAAACATTTCACATAAACAGTACCTCTTATTCTTGGGCCTTGTACAGGTGAACATCATTTGAAATTTAAAAAAAAAAATTATGTTTACTCTGTACATGGCCACATAGTAAGAATTCTTCATGTCCTGACACAAATCCAAGGACACACAATAATTAGACCATCTGTTAATTTGTGAGTTGTGAAAACTGCACAAAACATCATTTCTTATATCTTATTATAGATGCACTCCCACAAAAGTAAACTGGCATATTGTTTGACTGTACAGGAACTCATTCAGAAGTTAGGAAAATATGTTCCAAGTGCACTTATGGAAAGAAAAATCAGTCACTTATTCTCTTGTTCAATACAGAAAAATATCATTTTTGGATAAGATATATATACAAACAAGAAAACAATATGGAATCATTAAAAGATTTCAGAACAGAAAATTAAGATTAGCTCCAGAACAACCTTCAATATACCTTTTCCTCAACAGTGATTTTCTTGTTAAAAAATAATTGTCTTGAACAAGAAAAATATTTAAATGCTGGTCAATGTTCCTTTTTGGAGGTTCATATGAAACTTTTTTTTTAAATCTATGGCTTGTAAACAATAACAGAGTGGTTGATTGTAGAAGCAATCAAGAATTAAGAAAACTTCAAAGACATTTCTAAGTTTTCTACAACATTGTGAAAATACATGCTACCTGAAACTTGCAAGTTCTTACCTTTTGCACTTCAGGAACAGGAATCTCACAAACCGGTATTTTTGGATGTTTGGTATTTTCCTGAAAAATAAATTTCTCATCTCAAAAATTTGAACAAAAAATGGAGGAGGCATTTTGGCAACTCCAAAAACAAATAAGATGGGAAAAAAAAAAATATGGAATTATGAAAAGATTTCAGAACAGAAAATTAAGATTAGCCTCAGAACAGTTTTCAATATATTAATATACATTTTTACTTAATAATGATTGTCTTGTTAAAAAAAAATAATTGTCTTGAAAACGGAAAATAAATATTTAAGTGCTGGTCTATGTTCCTGAACAAACTTCAAAGACATTTCCAAGTTTTTAACAACATTGTGAAAACACATGCTGCCAGAAATTAATAACTTGCAAGTTCTTACCTTTTGCACTTCAGGAACAGGAATCTCAAAAACAGGTACTTCTTGATAATTGGTATTTTCCTGAAAAATAATTTCTCATCTCAAAAATTGGATCAAAAGAAAGAAGAAAAAAAAAGTCAGTGGCATTTTGGCAAAATACAAAAACAAAGAAGATGAAAAAATTATCAAATAAACAATTGTTATATTCCAACTTAAAATATATGCTTTAACTATTTCAAACTATTGCTCCATATTGATTGTTATATATGTTATTGGAGATACATTTCAGCCAAGTACTGTCTAGTCATCATCAGGTGTTCATTGATACGAGATATCTGTTGTGTTATTTTGTCCTTGTAATGCCAGTTATTGTTTGCTCCTGTAGAACCAGTGTTTAACAGCCTTAAAGGATTAAACTCACAACCACTAGATGATGGTAACACAAGTTTAACCAACTTCTATATTCACTACACCACTGGTCTTAAAGGACATCAGTGGTATATATTTGGAGCCTTCACATTTAATGTCACAGGGTTTCACATTTGGTTATCATGGTGGCTCAGTACCAGTTTTGATAATTTTGAATAAATCAACAGATATACCATATTAAACAATGAAGATCTGATGATGTCAGAAGGTAACTGGTTGAAACATTATAACAATATCTATACAAGACGAGAACCTCAAGGACACATGGCCAATTGAATAAAAGCATTGGTTGGATCCAGTGACTTGGCCCAAAGAGTTGTGAGTACAATACCTAGCAACAGGCGAACAAAAACTCAAAGTTAAATGGAGACAACTGAGACATCTGGAAGTGGCACAACTCATTGAATAAGAACAATCTACCCCAGTGAATGAAAAAAAGAAGTTCAGTTCAAAATTCCAGTCAAGAAGGTCAGAGCGTACAATGGCCTAAACATTGTGAATCTGACAACAAAAATGAGGACAACAGCCTGAAGAATGTAAATAACGTAAATAATTACAATACATCATCACAGAAATATAGACAAAAGATGAGAACAGTTCAAAATTATCATTAAAGTATATTGGCAATTACTCATTTCAAAATATCTGATAAAGAAATAGTACTAGAAAAGTTTTTGAAAAATTTTTTCCATGTGACAGGTCCCTTCAAAACATTGGCAACTGTGGCTTTCTACAATTTTCTGTTCTATGTAGATTTTGATAAATTTAGTCTATTTGTTATTTCTTCTAAACATTGTTCTACCATCCATTTATTCAAATTTACTAGATAGGTTATGTGTCATTTTCCTCTATTCTTCATCTTCAAAATGTTCTGCGATTACCAAATTTTCTAAACCCTCTTTCCTTATTATATGCCCTAGAAATTTCAATTGTCTCTTCCTGATATTAAGTATGTGTCCTTTTTGTTTCTATTTTCTCTAGAACTTAGTTGCTGCTTACATGTTTGGTCCATGATATTTTCAGCATCATTCTGTAAAACCACTTTTCTGTTGCTTCAAGTCTTTTCCTCTATGAGAAGATTCTCTTGCATTCACTGCCATATAGAAGGACTGATATGTAATAAGATAAAAAATTATGTCTGATTTTGGAGGAAAATTTTGCCAACAAAAAATTAAAATCAGTGCAAAATAAACAAATTTGTGTTGTGGGAGCATTACCCACATATCAGAGTGAACTCATCCAGATTCTATTTAAGCCAGGAGACAGTACTTGTCGAGTGACTGTAGTAGTAGCATTATTGTGATCCTTCAAGACTCTGCTAAGCGCTTATATTTGATTGACTATCTGTATTTATTATATGTTGTATTGTACTTTGTATTGTTGTCAATATATGTATTTAACTCAATCCGTTGCATTCGTGTTTTCTTTGACTGGTCTTAAAACCAAGGCCACATCAATTTGTCACATCTAGAGTTTGAACTTAGTTTGCTAATTCCATTTTCAGCACTATTGTTAAGTCACCCACATTTCCAAGCCTTCAGTTGTTTAACAGATGTCCTCTCACCATGAATCTTGTTAAATATTGTTATAGTATATGATAGAACAATAATAAAATCTAGATATGCTTACATGAAAATGGATTTTAAATCTTTAAATCTATTTATTGGTTTTAATTTTTGTTTTGTAACCCTCCCCATATCAAAGACCAAAAGACCATTAAACTTCTTACTATGTTATAAATAACTTGGAGTAAAATAGTAGATCAATAATTTGAAATGAGAGATGTGTGCAATTCTCCCTCACTATAATTGAAATCACAACCATTAGAATTTCAGTTAGAGTTAGCTTCAATTTTGGAGAATGTTGTGACAAGCCAATAAGCTTCTTTTTTTTTTTTTATATTACCAAGAAGTTGAAATAACAGGAAAGAGTAATTGTCTCACAATGCATGCAGAAAGCTAAACATATGGAAAGGGAAGAAGCAGAGAATTAGAAAAAAAAATATGTGGGGGAAAAACAAAGAAAAAAAGAGTCATAAAATCCTAATTTATTTTTGTATTACTAAGAAGTTGAAATAACAGGAAAGAGTCATTGAATTATACTGCAAGTAGAAAACTAAACATGAAAAAGAAAGAGGTATGAATTATTGTGACATGGACTCCAGCCGCTTGTCATTAATGACTTCGACACAGTAGCTGGTCTTCAAGTCGACTATTACTATTATGTTCTTCCTTGCCCACGTTGTGAATTTTGATCTTAAGGAAGTCACGCTGAAATCTTGTTCGCTGTCTCTTTACCAAGTTGAACCAGACCAGACACACGCACATTTGGGTTAATGAAAAAGGCACCAAAAGTAAATTGAATGACGCCTGAATAAGTTGCGGAAAAAGTCTTCATATACAAACAAAAAGAAACAAAGAGAAATAGAATACACGGCACCAAATGTGACGAGGCCTGCAACGGAACCAAAAATACGATCACAGCCAAATAAGCCGTGCAGAAAAGTGTGAACGGACGCTCGCGACAGAACAGAGCGGAAGTTTTATCTAAAAGTAGTGTTTGTATTCTTACATTAATTCCAGCTTCTGGTTGGTAATGTCTGTTCACTCCAATTGTGATGATTCAAAATGTCTTTATTTCGCTTCACCCCGAAGCTTTATGGAAACTGCCAAAGGAATGTCTGTGTGTGGTAGGTAGCCGTATGTTGTCTACTTTGCCTTTAACACTGGTTGGTTTGTTGTTTGACTAACTCTTTTTGATTGGTCGGTCGGCAACAGGCTTCTCTCTGTTTCTTTATATCTTCAGCCAGGACTATCCGAGGCAACCGTCTATCTCTACAGTCGTGGCTCCCCAGCTGGGAACCGTCATTCCCTTGTCATTATATCTTGACTGGTCTTGTCTGGACTCAAACTGAGCTTGAACTCAACTCAACTGATTTTGGCCCTCCGGGGCTCTATATTTATGCATGTCCCAAATTCTCTCGGGGGAGGCATGACGAATGTGGGATGTCCATGCAAATCAAATCTTTAGCGAATGAAATCACTTCCACCTTTGCATTTTGAGGCAAAGTTACTTCCTTCCCTTGGTTTAATCAATGAAGCAGCAATATTTCTGGTGATATCACATCTTTCCATCTTCTTCCTTTGATTCAACTGATTACATCATTTATTTTTCAGGTTTTAAATCTGTTCACAGGAAAATTGAAAATTTTAGGATTCAACCTTTTGGCCTCATCAAAGATTTGTGATAATCTCTTTTCAATAATCCAAAACAATGTTTTGCTTACGGCTTACTTTCTACTTTTACCAGCTGTAAAGCTCAATGCTTTCAATGGTACTTTTCTTAGTCACGTTGTTTCCGCTTTGTCAAATAATGGCTGGCTGATGCAATGACCTCGTCTGACCTGCTGCCTACATCTGCAAATGTTTTAAATTCACTTCTATACTCAACTAGTTTTCAACATTTCATTTTACAATATTTTCTCTCTTCACAATTTATTAGCTGCGTTCATGTTGCAACCAAATATACAATTTTATTATCTATTAGGCTTATTTTTCTCTCTGCTCATACTGGAACAATTAATTTGCACAATTAATAATACCACTAATAATAATTTTTTTGCTCCATTGTGCTAAAATAGTGTTACATTATAAGGTTAGAAGGGAACAAAACATAGAAAAGGAAGAAGTATATAATGCAATGGAAAGTGTATTGGCATCCAACCACTGAGAATGAATTTGATATTCATTGGTTGTACTAAAAAAATATGAGGGTCATTCAATAAATAAGGTGAATTTTTCGGTATAAGAACATCTAATACAGATAAAAGTTTATTTTTGTTTTAAATTTTTTTCCTTTACTTTTTTTTTCCAAAGGGATTTAATTTTTTTTGCAGATTGAAAAAAAAAAAAAAAAAAAAAACTTTTTGAAGATTAACAAAGATGGCTGACCAAGAAGCATGCTCCAGGATTGAACAGAGGTTAGTTATCAAGTTTTGGGTTGCTGAAGGGTGCAAACCAGTTGAAATTCATAGGAGAATGTCAACTGTGTATGGTGCCACATGTTTCAGCCAAAAAAATGTCTACAAATGGGTTAAATTGTTCAAAGAAGGACGGAGCAGTGTTGAGGATGAAGACAGGCCTGGGAGGCCTACAGAAGTGCGATCTCCTGAGGTAATCGAATCAGTCAATGACCTTATTCAGTCTGACAGAAGGGTGACAGTGGATGACATTGCAAGGACTTTGAGCCTATCTGTTGGGACAGCACACAAAATTGTCCATGATGACCTTGCCTACTCGAAGGTCAGATACCGGTGGGTGCCAAAGATGCTTACTGCAGAGCACAAACAGAAAAGGGTCTAGTTGTCCCAGCAGTACAAATACAAGTACAGTCCAGACCTTGCCCCTTCAGACTTCCACCTGTATGGTCTTTTTGAAAGCGTTCACGAAAGGCACGAAGTTTGAAAGTGACGATGAAGTCAAAAGTGCTGTGAGTGATTGGCTGAGACATCAGTCCAAAGATTTCTATGCTGAGGGAATATGGAAGCTTGTGCACAGATGGGAAAAGTGTGTGACACTGCTGGGAGACTACGTTGAAAAATAAAAAAAAGTAAGCTTCTATCTGTATTAGAAGTCCTTATACCGAAAAATTCACCTTATTTATTGAATGACTCTCAAAGTTGCTTGTATCATAATTGGTTTAAATAGAAAATTTTAAAAATCCACTACTCATTAGAATACATGCACAGAATTTATAAAAATACTGTTTTCTAAAAATGATTGACTGACATCATTGAGATTTTGCTATAGTGGATATAAACAAACATCTGTAAAGTTGTTATATTACACCACTGGAAAACAATGATCATCTTGACAGACAACGAGAAACACATAAATATAACAATATAAACTTATATTTAAAAACATGGATCAGCAACACAGGGGTAAAAATAGCACAATAATTGCTACAAACTGTATTATAAAGCCAATAATGAACAACTGAAGATGGCCAGTTGATATTTAAACAAAATGTGTATAGCAATCAAAAATAAAAACAATAGTTCAAACAAGTTAAAATATATTTATATGCATTATGTATCTAAAGAAATCAATCAAATTTAAAGAATGAGAGCAAAAAGTAAATTTATTACTAGTAAAAAAAAAAAAAGATATGTTACCTGTAAGACAATGAAAAATTTCTCTTCTTCAGGAATGAGTTTGCTGACCTTACATTTGATTAGCTGTCCAATTTTGTATGCTGCTGATGGCAAAGCATTTAGAGGCAGGTTCAAACATTTTTTGGGCAGCCAAACCTACAAGGCAAAAAAGAGAAAAAGTGGATAATTATCTTCAAAATGTACAAATATCTTCTGCTTTAAATAATATTAATTTATTTTATGTAATTTTATTTGTGATTGTATTATACTTTGAAATAGAAGAAATGCTGGTAGGAGGAACACAGGCATCTTCATAGTAAATTTAAAATAAAATTTTAAAATTCTACACATGATTTTGTAAAGATAACAAAAAATAATAGTCCGATTAAGACAATAAATGGACATCTGGACACACAAGGTTAATATTCATGGGAAGGAACAACTCAACATTGCTGACTGAATACCACCAAGACAACGAAGTCATTTGAAAAGGCATTATATAAAATATAAACTATCTTTTTGTTTTTAATTATTTTTAATAAAGTAAATTGAAAAGTGCAAGACAAAATGAAGCAGATTTTTATTTTTAATTAAAATTAAATTATAATGTAATTTAATTTTTAATAAAGTAAACAGACATTCTACAATATTTATATAAAATTTAATGTTGTGAATTATTGAAATTATTTGGCTGACAACTATTATCAAATAAAACAAATTTAAACAATTTTCATATAATGCCTTATTTGAAGAAAAATATTCACTAATTAAGGTTTTAATTTTTAATAAATTACTTTTATTTGGTTATAAAAAAAAAGTTTTTCTAGTGTTGAGTTGTTTCAGTTCTAAATTGTCCCAGTGCTTAGTTTGTGGTGTTGAATTGTCCTGCACTTGAATATACAACAGTGAATCAATGTTTATACTCTGACACAATTATCTGAATTTTGATCTAAAATGTTAATCTGTGTGTAATGCTTTTCTATCAGTCCTTTCTCTTTAGGGATGAAGGTTTGTTATGTAGAATTAAAGTTAAGTCACTTTTTTTTTATCATTATACTTGTGTGTGTGTGTGTGTGAATACATATAGGAAAATGTGATACATAAACTTTCTCAAACTAATGATATTAATTGTAACTGCTATAAATATAACAAATTTCATACCTCCGCCAAGATTTCATCAATAAAAACATCAAAAGTCATTTTGAAGTATTGATCAGGTCACAGATGATTATTTCCCTAATTTTGTCATTCAATTAATCACTACATATAGTATATTTGGATAGCAACCTTTTTTTATATATGTTTCATTAAATGTATCAGATATAGAAGATCCTATAAAGTGGTTTATATTTTTCTAAGGCTCTTGCAGTTTTCCTTGAGAATGTCTAAGTGTATAAACTGTCTGCAATAAATATTGCTCAAAGCATATTCGCCCAATACATTAACCATTGACAAGGGGTTCATTTTAAGATATGTAAGTGGAAATCATGATTCTATTTTGGGGTGTTTTTTAAAAAAATTCTAACATGTGACTGTCAAAATAATATATTGTTAAATAGTGTACAGTTGAAGCTTGCTTTGAATTGAAACAACCTCCATTCTTTCAAGATGTCAACAATTATATTTCTTTAGAATGATAATGTTATCAACTATAGTTTATCTAATGGGACAAGCAGTTGTTTGTGGAAATCTGGGTGCTTTTTTTGTGGCACTAATATTACAAGTGGTTTGTCATCCTTCTACTGATCATAGATGATCCAATGTAGATAATCAGTTTTTGACAAGAGATGCAGTAAAATTCATATATTATATTAGTTGTACTTAGGTTTAAATTTAACAGGCATAATCTTATTAGTAATTATGAGGTTGGCAGGTTTTTAATTTTCTATAGTATATTTTAAGTCTTACATGTTTTCTAGAGGTCACTAGATGAAATATATTGAAATATATGATAGGCATTTGGTTGCAGTTGAAGATATTTTGTTGTACTATATTTTTTAGTGTTGGTGTCAATTTCTGTAGGAATAATCTTATTTGGTCATCAATTATGTAGTAAGGAAACACATTCGCAGACACACACACACACAAAGTAGGTGAATAAAGTATAACTTACAGTGAGGTCACCATAAAATGCAATCTGTATGCCAACATCATTTAAGAATTTGACATAACCTTGCAGGAGCATTTCCTCTTTGATTTGATCAAATCGAAACACAATTGGATATTTACTTTTCACCAAGGACTTTTTGCAGGTCAAAAAGATCCGATAAGATTTTAAATCAATATTCAAAATCTGAAATAGAAAATAAATTTATATCATCCTTCTAAAAGCTAACAAAGAGTAAGTAGTTACAAGACCCGTCAATATGTGATGTCATACTGACAAAACATCTTGTCACTTGGAACTAGTTGACATGTTGGATATATGTGTTTTAAAAAAAACAAAACAATTCTGACATATTTATGAATTTCTTTAAAATTGTTAAGATTTGAACTGATGTCTCTTTTTTTTTTTTTTTTGACATGTAACTTACTCGACATTTGATGTTATCTCCTTCTCCAAGTATTTCTTCTGGGGATTTGGTCATATCATCATCAACATGAAATTTTGGAATAAGTCCTTTCAAACTTTCATTGATGGATACTAAAACTCCATGTTCAATAATAACTTTTACTTTACACTGTAAAAAACAAAAAGTTTAAAACATATGAACAAATAGAATTTTATATATCAAATATAAAAATATTAAAAGAAAATGAAAAATTATTCAGATGTTACACAGAATATAAAAATCTACTCCCAGGATGAATCTAATTTTGATAACTAATTAAACTCACCTAAACTTTTTAGTAGATCTAAAACCTAGAAACTTGACACACTATTGTTGCTAACAATTGGTATCTTTATTTGTAAGAGCAAGTGGGTTATTGCCAGTTAGATATGATTAGGTGGCAAAGAGTTAAACAGAAACATGAAAAAGTATTTCATTACTCTTCAAATCAACCAAAATCCTACAGAGAAAAAGAGTTAATAAAAAAACATTAATTGGGTTTTATAAGTGAAGTTGAATTTGAGATTCTTGGGATACTAAAACACAAATTTAACTTTAAATCGAGTAAGATTGAGTGATTATCAAAAGCCCTGTGTGATGTTATGATTGTGATGCTTACATAGAAGGGAATGATGTATAATTGTATCTTGATTTCAAGTGTTTCATGTTTTGTGTTTTATGACCAGCAATAAAGTTTTTGAAGAGACATCTTCAAAATGGTCACCCACTTGACCAAAAAAAGAATAAAAGAGTAAACAAATGAAAACTTTTAGAGTAAAAAAAACAATACATCATTCAGTGAGGATTTCCAGCTGCTGGTCTATTTTAATGGTCACAGTTGGTATTTGATTTGAGATCGGGATTGGGTGCTAATGGGGACAGACTATTGCTTAAGTAGTACAGTTGCCAGCCATATGTCATGATGTTGGGATGGACGGAGAATTGGTAGGAGGAAGTGAAATCCTGAATAAACACCTAAATATATTGTAAACATGGTTGGAGTCCTTATTTCTCACTATGGCATTTATTTTTGCCTTTTGTGAGCTTGCAGCTGGTGTTTACTAATTTTTAGTGCAAAGAGACACAAACAATAATGGAGATGCAATGTGAGCATTCAAATGTCCAGTCAGTGAAAAGTTATCAAGAATCTCTTACATGTTTACACTTGTACCTTTCCACTGCTTAGGACAGGTGTAGGGACTGATTCCAGGAAATAAAGATCCCCCTAGCTAAAAGCTGTTTTCTTAACCACTAATCACACAGAATTTTAAGATTTTCGTACAGAAAATGGAATCAGAAAGTAGAGTTTAAATTTAGTTTGGTGCTTTCACTTTATACAAATGTACGTGCAGAAAGCATGAATATAAGTCATCTCTCTACCCTTAGCCATGATTTAAATGTCATGGTAGACTAAGATCTCTAGCCATGGGTGGAAACCAGTATAAGAAAAGGAAAACTCAATTCTCAACTATAGAGAAGCCAACAGGAAACCACTCCACTACTTTTCCTAAAAATGAACAAAAATTAAAGAAAAATCTGTAGTCATGATCATCCACATTCTCAAAGGGCATAACATTAAAAATAAATAAACACTATGTTACTAATAAATAAATAAAAGAAACAGTATGAAGAAAGAAACTTTACTGTCTAGAAATTAAACAAAGATGGTGTAGATAATTAAAAGTGACAATATACTAGACATAAAAGGGAGTGGAAAAGTCATTTAAAGGTTTAAAAAGTGCAAAATGACTAAATGGGAGGTCATAATAAGCTTGAGGATAAGAGTCTTGAAAAATGTGCTCTCCAGATGTGAGATTTAAGTTCAAAGCATATTGGTAGTTAACTATTTTTATTTTCTAATTCTGTGGTGTTTGTCTTCATGGTTAAAGATCTCATGAACCCAGAAAGTTACAAGTTGTGGTGAAGGAATGGTGAGTGGGAGTTATTAAACATTTTTATCTATTATGTTATAAATGCATATGTTTGTACAAAACAGAAAAACAACAAAGTACCACTGGTGAGGTGGAAAGAAAAGACAAGAATTCCAAAGAAAATTTTTTTGTATGGTCTACATACAGGATCAAGATAAAATGTCCCAGTGGGTGAGGGAAGTGATCTGGAGGATGGGGAGAGTAAAGCCTAAAGTTGATGCCTATTTCTGGGTTGGATAACTGTAGCCACCAGTGGTGACATTGACAGCCTGCTCACTGACATCAGATGGGGTGTTTTTTGTCAGGCTTTTGCTTTAGTAGCAATGCTTATTATTGGCTCTTTTTAAATTGTATTTTATATTGGGTGGTGAGTATTGGGGTTGTGAGCTGGAAGTGATACTCAGAGCCTTATGCAGAAAGGGACTTTTTTATTTTTAGTTTTGCTTTCTTAGCATCCACATCTGGCTGACAGGTTTTGATGTAGTGAATCAGATCTAATTTGAAACAGCATACAACATTATTAATTATTAAAAGTTATTTTTTAAATAAATAAATAAACTTCAAGAGAATAACTCATCTACCCTGTTTCTCTACCATTATTAAAAAATAAATGTTACATATGCTACATATTTTGTTGGTATATGTGAAGATCATGTAATAGAAATAATGTTAAAAGCATATAACGTTGAAACAATAGAAATGTACTCTACATTCCTCTGCAATAAAAGTATAAATATATTTAAAATGCAAATCAAAACATGGACAATGGCAATACCAATCTTGTATCCATATCATTCATGTTGAGACTGAAGAAAAAGTCTCAAGTCTAAAACAAATTTCAACTTTAAATACAAAAACACTGATATTTAACTTGTGTATTGTAGATTGTAATGACACAGTTCTCACAGGGAAATGAGAAGACTAGAAAAACAACTTGAATGTTGTATGTAAAAATTCAAATAACTTACTGTGACCACATCACCAGGAATCACGTCTTTTATAGTCAAAAATTGTGTGTCAGTCTGGATACTGGAAAAGAGTATAATTAGTTAAATAATAAAAAAAATTGAAAACAAATTACAAAATAGTAATTGATAATAATATATTTTTTTCAGATGCATATTTTTATGTATGGAGATGCAGCTGGTGTAATGGTTAGTGGCTTGGAATGAGAAATTGGCAAGCAGATTTCAAGTTCCAATTGATAGCTGACTTACTATAACAAAAAAAAACAAAAACATAATTAGCATCAGTGTATTGTCAGAGTTGTAAATAGGTGAAAAGGCCTAACTGAAATGATTTTATGCCCCTCATGCAAATGACTTATCTAAATATAAACTTGAACAAAGGTAGCATGTGTTTAAGATTCTGTGGATTAAAAAATAATAAATGGGTGTCCAGTCATAATAGGTTATGATGCATTTTATTCTTTACAGTCAGTGGTGGTTCTAAGGACAAAAAACGAGGTTTGCATTGGTTTTGACACTGTTTTACAGTCATTATTAACAATATAGTATGAGAAAATTGACGGTTAGCTGATATTGGTTGTTTCCTCAAAATTCAATAGTTTCTAATTAGCAGCAGGAGCCTAGTCACACCAGCAGATTAAAATGAACTCAGCCATGGAATTCAATATAAGCTCTCTCTCAATTTCTTTTCGGCAGTGTTTCTCAATCTTTTTTACTTCAGGGTCAGTCAGTTAAGTGCCATACATGAGACACGCTTGGGCGATCATGTCTTGAAAGAGACATGACTGACTGGGCAGAAGATTATCCCGCAGTAGGTTGCCATTGCTTTCTGTGGTAGACTGGTTGCTGACCAAGGCTATAGAACCCAATCTGTCCTGTTATTTAACCCATAACTGGAAGGAATAGACAGATTAATACCTTTCCCAAGGGTATTTGCACATAAGTGAATGCAATGAACTCGGCTGGAATTTGAACTTGATTCCCCGATTTCTTATTCCGAGCCGATATCCAATGCACCATAACGCACATCCAAATTACTTCAGGGTACACTTGTAAATAACTAAATCACTGAAACAGTGTTTTTAATAAAGAAAAATTAGTCATGAAATTTGGGAATATTGAATTTTGATTTCACATTAGGGTAGTGGTAGTGGTACAGTTTTCACTAAAAAAGATTTATGAAGAATCCTTTTCTTTTCTTTTTTTTTTTAGAGACACCTATAATGACCAATTTAATTCCCTTAAGGAAGAGAAAAGGGATTAACTCCTTAAATATTATGGAATGTAGAATCCAGTTTAAAATATAAAATAACAAAGATTTCTTAAATAGGAAAATAATTCATAAATTACTCTTCAGTTAACTTAGGGTGCATTAGTACATCAGGGTACACTGGTCTAAACAAAAAACTGATTCTCTTAATGTGCTTTTGATATTCTACCCCAACATTCACTTTCGTGCAAATACATTTCTTTTAACCCTCTCTCACAGACTGGGCTCTTTAGTCATGGTTGGCAACCAGTCTAGGAAAATGACAATTCTGAATTCAAAATCATATGTAGCTGTGGCAACACACATAACATACAGCCATAGAAAGGATTGTGGGAGTTCACATTTAAGTGTAGAATGGACTTGTGGTTTCAATGATCTTGACTGAGGTCAATAACAATCTACTAAGATCATCAAGTGAGATTAAAATAATAGCAGATGTGCATTGTGGCATAATGAGAAATCAGAGAGCCAAGTTTGAATTCCAGTTGAATTTGTTTTGTTTACTTACATACAAATAACTTTGGGAAAGGTATTAATCCATCTCTTCCCACTCCAGCAAGACAGATTGGCTTCTATAGCCTTGGTTGGCAACCAGTCTACTACAGTGTGGGAAAATCTTCCACTAAGTCAGTCCAAGTGTGTATCACAACTGACTGACAATATATAGCTGATTTTCTTAATAATAAGAATGTTAACATAACAATGACAGTAAAAAAAATTCAACTTACGATTTCACAGAAACTTGCACCAAGTTTTCTACAGGGAGAAATCCAATCACTCGACACCTGAAGAAAATTGAAGAACTTAAGATGGAATCCAGTTCTATTTTTTTCATTATGCTGAAAACTGTAAACTTTGTATTCCCTAAACATGCATTATCAATATAAACAATTATGTATTTTAAATTCTGCCCAACAGTAATATAATCAAGATTTAATAAGTGCCACTGCAGAAGAGCAAGTTTCTTTTAAAATAATTATCTACAAATGGTCAAATATTACATACTCTTATATATCAAATACAAGTGTAAGCCCAATAAAAAGATTTGTCAGTTATCCATCACCAGGTACAATTCTTATTTGGTAAAACATACCTATTATTTCTCAGATATTTTTCTCTGTAGTATGATGATTTTATCCCACATTTTTTAAACATACGAAAAAGACATTTATTTGAACGGGCACACTTATTTTACAAGAGGAAAAATTCCAACAGCACAAATATGCCAGGCATTACTTGCATTTGGTAGAATCATCATTAGCACCTGTTTCAACTTGTATCAGATTTATTTTTCATCATTCATTGCAATCATGCAAAAGCTTTTAGTTTGTGACCACAGAATTATGTTAATGTGACACTATTTAGAGCTGATAAATGGAAAAAAAAAGGGTAGTGAATAGAATGATCGACATACCGAGAGAAAGGATGAAGATTTCTCTTTTCAAAAAAAAAAAAAAAGCTTCATTCTCTAAAACCAGAATTACTTACAGAAAAGCGATATTATTACAATAAGCCATGTGGTGATCTTTAGGCTTGCAACTAATTCATGACCTCACTCCCAAAATACTGGTTACGAAAACGTAAATAAATAGGATTTGATCTGTAACCAAAACTCAAGAATAGAGTTTCCTTGTGGTTGGAGAAATTAATAAAATCCTGACAGAGTTGGGGGAATGACTAAGGAAAGAACCATCTGATAAATATCTGATTTTGAACAAGGTCAGGATAGAAATTTTGCATAAGCAGAATTTGAAATGATATAAACATTTTATGGTAATATATATTTTTGCTATCTCTCTTTTTATTTATGAAATGCATTTTAATGTGTCTACTTTTTGATTAGAGAGCGAGAAAAAACAGTACAGGTGTTACATTAGATTATTATTTGTACCCCCACCTTAGATTTTACAAGTACATTTTTACTACTTTACATTTTTGCGATGAAATATGAGAATAGTTGTTCCCTAATTTCTTTTGAACACACAGATTATAGACTCATTTTTTATTATCACTTCAGCAAAAGCCAGTTCTTGGAAAAGAACCTTCCTTTCCTCCACATCCTGTCTGGTATTTGATTACAGGCCATACAAATACTGCCTTCCTGATAAGTGCAAATGACCCTAATAGTATTCAATGTATAAACGCCTACTCATTTTCATATGCCAACACATGACATAAGCCCCTAATGGTTTTTGTTTTCGCGTGTATTGGAATAGAGCAACGTCACTTGGCTATTTACTTTCAGAGGAGTTGGACGTCATCAACACTGGACTTGGCTGTTTGCTGTCATAGAAATCGAATGCCACCGAAAATCGTTTAACTGATGAAAGAATCCAGAGCTTAATTCTCAAATCCAAGTCATCTGTATTCCTGTGTTTTACCTGTGTATCATATTCAACATCAGAAAGGATTGAACAGTGTCAATCAAAGACTTACTAAATGAACATTTTTCTATGTTTTTGATAATAACCGATCGACATTGATCTCTGCAATTACTGTAATCTGTATTTCGTCGCATAGATATATGTTTGACTAAGTATCCCCTCATCTCCTTTTACTATTTAGTTTTCTTTTCTTTTCTTTATTATATGTGTATATTGTGTAAATAAAGTATTTTCATTAGATATTCTTGTTTAGTCTTCTGTTGTTCTGTGTCTGCCTATTTTTTTTCTCGCCGTGTTCACAGATGTCCAGAATTGGAGAATTTCCCTTTCATTGTTCTTTTATCAACCTGTTATTGAACCCTGGGATATTCTTTTTTTAATTTCTTGTTATGTCCCCGCTATCGTAGTCCCAATGAAACCCCAGGCGTAGCAACAGGGGACACTGAAGAAAGGATGGAATTTAGGGAGATGGAAGATGGCAATTAACACTGCATTTAAACTTTTGGAGATTGTAGCCATAAAGGAAGCAAGTATATGGAAGGGAGTTCCACAGATGAGAAGTGCAAGACCTTGATGCCAATCTAATAGCACAAGTATATCTATGTGGTCAGGGCAGCAGGGAAAGAAGCTTGTCAGATCAGAAGTAGTGAAAATATTTATAGAAAAGACAGAGAGAAGCCACACTCCATCAGTGAGAAATTGACTGAAGGTAAGCTGCCAAGCCAGGATCAGGAATGGTCTTATATACTGTTACTCATTCCTTTATAACCAGGAGTCATATATTTTTGGCATAATCATCTTTAGAGTGTCAATATAAATTATTAGCAGTATAGTCCGGTGTTGCTTGAGTGTAATGAAAGCTTTAAAACTAATCCATGGTCATGGAGTTCAGACTCAGCTTAAAGAATATTTGTGTAAAGTTTGGTGAGAATCAGATAAAAATTTTTGATTTGTATAAAGTACATACAGACAGATAAACAGACACACACACAAGCATCTTGCTTATATATATATAATCGATTTTCTGCACTATTGTAAGAACTGCAACCTTGAAACTTCTGAATATTGTTTCTTATGTCATTGTCTATGAGTGTATCAAATTTGACTAAAATCAAACCACTCCTTCTATAACACAATTTTTTCGATTATCGATATTTATCAGGGGTACCTCGACACAAAACCTAGCTAAGAATACTTGCAGATGCTTATAGTACAACTGTGTAAATTTTCAAGATAATTGGTTCAGCCGTTTCGGAGTCTATAGGTAACGGACACACACACACAAAGTTCCATTTATAAATAAGTTTAGATATGTGATTAAAAAGACTAAAAAATTATTTTAAAGAAAAAATTAAAGAAACAAATTTACTTGTGTTCTGATCCAACAGTATAAGCTTCTTCCATAGATGAAGATCCTTTGCCACTTAAACCTTGCAACTGAAAAGATTAAAAAAAAAAAAAAAAAACAAATGCTAGGGATTGATAGATAAACATATTGAACTAAATCCTAAAGAATGAGTGTAACAGCCTGAAAAAAATTCCTGGTAATATTTCAAAATATCTAACTTCAAAATTATAGAAACCTAAAAGAGAATGTGAATCAATTATTTTACAAGAATTTATACATTTATTTGATATAACTATGCTTATATCAAATAGAAAAAAAGATGGCTTAAGGATAACATTTTTTTTCTATTATTATAATGTGACTATTTGGTTTACTGGTAATTATTAGTAAATTTTATTATTTAGATATACAGAGAGGTATACTGATACATATCTCATGAAAAGAGTTAACCAGTATAAAAATATTCCCATGGATTGAAACTCCATTACAAGTAGGATGTCTAGCCGGGGACAATATCTAATTTAGGTGTTGACAGTTTGCCAATGAAAGAGGCTGTAAACCCCTGAGTGTCAGTTGGGAGGTGAAAAAGTTACTTGACGACGGAATCCGAAACCATACAAAGGGAAAAGTAAAATTTATTTTGGTTAAAACAACTCACATATGTTGAATGATTTGCCTGGGAAAGAAAACAAGAAAATCGTGTGTAGAAGCAATACATAGGAGAAGTGGGGACCTGCCTGCAACCATTACCCAAGAGAGGGGAAGACAACCAAGTTGCCACCCTTCTTGCTTCTGCACCAGTTTAGGGCTGATACCAATAAAAGTGAATGCATGAAGAGATGCAGAGAGAGAGAGATCTGAGATTTGGGCCAAGTGGATGAAGATCGATCACACATGATTACTGCCTAAGTGTAACTTCGACACATCAGCCTTGAGCCAGACTTACCAAGAAATTACCAAAAATCAACTGCACAAACTCTATTAACTATACTCCAGCCAACCTCTACCAGGTTAACCAAGTTTCACATCCAATGTGGGGATAATTTAGATTGACAACCCTGCATGTACACTACTAACGAAGTCATTGTTTAATATACTTGAGATATAACGTAATATTTTTCTTTTATTATTCATCATTCTTCTCAGAGTATTTCATTTTTTTTATTAGTGCAAGCCTTCACTGTGTTTGGATTGAACCAAGGCAGGGTATTGATGACAAATCTTGGCCTGTCTGTGACCAATTAATCACAAATCACAGAAAGGACCAAGGGCTAAAGAAATCAATTCATCAATCAACAACAGTGTTGCACATTTCGGATGACCAAAGAGAGAAAGAGAAGCTATTTATGGTTTCGGTGAACCATAGGCTGATAATAGGGGGGTGTTACAATGAAATAAACAAGTGATTAAAAACTTTTTTTTAAAAAATGTAAACTAAAAAGTAGTTTCCGTTATATAAAAAAAAAAACAAAAAAAAACAAAAATATTAAAGAATTGAATTTTCATCTGAATAAAAAGGTTGGAAGCTCAGATCAAACAATATGCACCAGCCAAGGAAAGGTAACAATATGCATAGGTTCAGTAAGGTGTCAGCAAATAGCTGAACATTTGTTTAAAAGCCAATCTTAAAGACCAGACATGTTCTCAGTGCTGAGTAAGGCTTATACTGATTATCACTCAAAAGTTTTGGAACAGGGTACATTAAGTCCTACCAGCCATACCTCTGTAAGCAGGAGTGGTTGGTTAGCTTAAAGGAAAATAGTTCTTAATGCTATATATATTTTTGTTGCATACAATATTAGCTTACGTATTTTTTTTGTTTTTGTCACCATGCAAATTTTTTGTCCTTGATTTTAGCTTTGATGAGAGATGACTGATAATTTGGTTTGGTTTTTAATTGTTATTATATTTTGGTACTATCATTTTATGGTAATATATATTTTTGCTATCCCGCTTTTTAGTTATGAAATGCATTTCAACAATAAACTTCATATGTATTACTGGAAATTCACTTTATTGGTTAATTTTAGTGCATAATAATTGATTCACTTATATGAATATTTTAATTATTCATATGAATACTTATTTTAACTATTCTGTAACAAAGTTAAAATTTTTCATTTTCTTTACAATTTTTAAAATAGAACACATTTATAGACTAACAAAATCAAAGCAAGAATAAAAAATGAATACACAATTTTTCTTTCTTATGCAAATATTAAAAACAGAAAGAAAAAAAGATAAAGACTTAAAAATACATTCCTTAACTAGCATCAATTCATCCCATTTTTGTTTTCCTGAGATAAACTTAAAAATAATATGAAAAACATTAAAATTTTGACAAAAGTCATTATCCTTCATTGTTTGACTTGTTAAACTCATTCTATGTGTTGCTAAGAAAAGCTTAGTTTGTTGACTTCAACATTTGAAAACCGTTATCAGCAGTGAAACCAGAAAATTGCAAAAAGAAATAAAAGTATTACTTTCCAAAGCAACTTATCCATTCTTTGTTATTTCTAAGCTGAAGATGAAGTAAAAAAAAAAAATCACCTACATGACTACTCTAAAACAGACCAGATGTAAGAGAAGCATTTTCACAAAGCCATAAGATTTGTGGATATTGCAACATCAATTTAGTTTTCAATAATAAAACCAGTTCTTATGTGGACCTTATTAAAGTTTGTCCTTGATGAGAGAAAGGAATTCTTAATATAGAAAAAATATATTAGGACCTTGAATAAGTTCTAGCTGTTTTCCAACAGATGGCATCCCCAGAACTGCACACGTGTAGTTTTGAGGTAACACATCTATAAGAAAGTACTATAAGCAAGCTTGAAATTCAATGTATGCCATTTCACCAAAGTGTAAACAACTTTGTTTTTCATAGTGTTAAACATGTTGGATTTTGTGCCAAAGAAATTCTACTTGTGGGGAATTTTACTGCACTACTTTATTCAAAAGAAATCTGCAGCTGAAGCACATAGAATTGTTGTTGAGACTTACGACAATCATGCACTGTCGGAAACAACATGCAGAGATTGGTTTAGATGCTTCAAAAATAATGATTTTGATGTTGAATATAAAGAATACTCTGGCGCACCGAAAAAGGTTGAAGACAAAGAATTGGAGGCATTACTTCATGAAGACTCATATTCAGTGCAAGCTAAACTTGCAAAATCACTAGAAGTTCATCATACAACAGTTTTGAAATGTTCAAAAGCAAGAACGTTGGGTACTGCACGAGTTGAAGCGGAGAGATGTCAAACAGCATATTGTCACATGTGAGCAGCTGCTTCAACAGCAGAAAAGGAAAGCTTTTTTGCATCATTATCGTGACCAGTGATGGATACACTACTATAACCCTAAGTGTAGATCATGAGGTAAGCCCAGCCACATATCAACATTGGCAGGAAAGTTGAATATCCATGGTTCAAAGCTTTTGCTCTGCATTTGACAGGATCAGCTGGGAAGAGTTTATTATGAGCTGCTCAAACAGACAAAAACTGTCACGGGAGATTGCTATCAACTACAATTGATGCATCTGAGCTGAACATTGAAGAAAAATATACTGCTATACAAGCATAGATGACAAGGCTAGGTCACATGCTGCAAAATGGGTGAAAACCTACTTGGAAATGCTTAAATAGAAAATCCTACCCCACCTGCTGTATTCACCAGACATTGCTCTAGCCAATTATCACTTGTTCCAATTGATGGCACATAGCCTGGCTGAGCAGCATTTTCATTCTAATGAAGATCCCAAAAATGGGGTTGACTCATGGTTAGCCTCAAAAAACGTCATTTTCCCAATGTGAATTTCAAGTGCTGCCAGAAAGATGGAATAAAGTAGTGGTTAACAATGAACAATGCTTTCAGTGACATGTTTCTTACTGATTTTTGTAAATAAAACATTACTTTACATGAAAAATCAGCAAAAACATATTCAAGGTCCAAAGGAGAGGTCTTATCTCATTAGATCAATTACAACTGAGTAGGGATGTGTGTTGTGGTGTAATGGATATCGACTTGGAATGAGAAATCAGAGTTCAAATTCCAGTTGAATTCGTTTTATTCACTTACACACAAGTATGGAAAGGCATTAATACATCACTTCTCTCTCCAACTATGGGCTGAATAACAGATCAGATTGGGTTGGCAACCAGTCTACTGCACAAAGAATTGGCAACCTGCTGCAGGAAAATCTTCTGCCAAGTCAACATGTATCATGTATGACAATTAACTGACAGACCAAGTTCAATTCTTATTGGATGCTCCATAATTTCAGCCACATCTAATTTGAACTTAGTAAATTGCTAGGAGAGTCACTGTTGAGCACTGCAGCATAGTTTAGTGATTAGCAAACTGATGTCACTAGGTCAATTACGACTGAATAGCAAGTTTGATTCTCACTTGGCAATCTATACTTGTGACCTTGTGCCACATCTAAGGTATATTTAGTAAATCACTACCTAAAGGAGAGGTAAAAATGACTGATATAGCAGATAATTTCTGGAGATGAAAGGGCTCATATTATCCTCTCTGGGATGAAATTTGAATGATTAGAGACATCAACATGAGAGAAAACTCAAGGAAGCAGCAGACATTGTCCTGTTTTTATTTAAAGTCAGCGTAGATTCCAGCACTTTGAAGCTTTCTTTACTTAAGTAAGGAGGAAATTAGCATCTTCAGGTGTGATATGGATTCATTAATGCTACACAGTTTACTGAGGATGGTATTATCTGTATAGCCATGTTGCTGGGAATAACTTGGGCTGGATAGTATATTAGTTATTTCTGTTTGCTACATTTTTCTGCATAAGAAAAAAATCTTCTTTCCTTACAGACACTATACCCCCCACCCCAAAGACCGTGTAATGAATCAGTCCCAAATATTATGATGGCAACAAAGGCAATACAAAGAATGATTTCAACAGTCAGAACAACTCTTGGAATATTAAGATTAAATTCAAAGATTTAAATCAACATACATCAGCTATTCCTAAAATTCTTTTTGGTAATTCAAAAGACACATATACAGACACTATACCCTCCCCCCCAAAGACCGTGTAATGGATCAGTCCCAAATGTTATGATGGCAACAAAGGCAATACAAAGAATGATTTCAACAGTCAGAACAACTCTTGGAATATTAAGATTAAATTCAAAGATTTAAATCAACATACATCAGCTATTCCTAAAATTCCTTTTGGTAATCCCAAATAGATTCCGATTTTATTATTCACTGACTGAACAATTCCTGTCTTGTTTTGACCTTCTTTGTATTTGGGAAACAAGTCTGAGACTGGATTGTGATAATGATTCAATAATGAAAAGGTTAGCCATTTCTCCTTGTGATCAACATACACAACAGTTGCCTGGATCTGAAAATAAGAAATGAGAACAAAATGAGCAAAGAAATAATTGAAAGGATAAACAATTTCATTTAGCAATAATAAAATCTAGCAACAGGAGAGAAAATATATTCACTAAAATATCAATATTTTTATTATTTAAAAATTTTTTTTAAAAATTGACAAATAAAAATTGTGCCTTTTCCCCCTTTTTTTTCACATTATCAAAATAATAGTCTATTATTTGTGAGGTATTGGTAGGACATAATAGTTGTGCGAACTAACAAAGAGAGGGACAAGCACAATTATAATAGGATATTTAATAGTATTGTTATGATTATTTATTAATTTCAGTTGAAGATTTCCCAGGGTTTTAAGAAAGATCTATGCACGAAAGAAAATATTGTCAAATTATTGACTGATGCAAACATAATTTTGGAAATTACACTTTAAGTTGAGCAGAGATCATGGAACAGTTATAAAAGAAATTGTAGACATTGACAAGACAAAAAGAAAAAAATAAACAAAGAAAAAACTAAGAATATCAGAAAAAGAGGTTTGAGAAAAATTAAAAGAAAAAAGTAATAAGAAAAATGTATTGACCAGCCAAAAAAAAAAAAAAAAAAAAAAAAAAAAAAAAAATACAGCCACTCAGCTAATTACAGGCATCCATTCTAATGACCTGGTCACTAAATGAGAAGTATCTGAAAACTATTTCAAACAGCCTATATATGTATTGGGTTTGTGTCAATCAGCTTCAGATAACTTTGATGTCATTTTTGCACCATTTCTGATTTATTTCTAAATGTTTATACAATAATGTACTAATGTTCTCTTCATTTTTATTAGTACTCGTAAATAAGATAAAATGCATAAATAAGTTTTAAATTAATGTATTTAATTGTAATTAAGGTTTTTTTACTTGTACATAATTCATTATATATTTATGTGTGGTTTTAAAAAGATTTTAAAGTACTTTTGTATATATATATTTTTCAAATTTTTGGGAACGATTTTAAATTTATACATATTTGTAGATACTTGTATTTTTTAAACGATTTTTTTTTCTTTTGATATATTCTTAGGAGTTTTTTTTGTTTTTTTTTTTAGAAAGGACTTAAAATTATATATTTGTAGATATTTATTTATTTTTAAACGAATCGTGATTAATTCTTAGTTGAGAGTTTTTTTTTAATAACCGTTCGACAAATAAATTGTTTCATATATTTTCGGATGAGTTCATGTACGGTTCGCCTCTTAATGGAAAGTGGCTCTGACTGTCACCAATCAGAAGCATTTGCAAGGTTTTGTACCAGGCCCAAACGTTATAAATATTTTCCAGTGTCTGAAAGAACATATAGAAGGTGGACCAGAGACTGATCATCTCTGGTCGGGTCGGGTTGGCACGGTGAGGAGGGGTATGATGTTGAGAGACCTGAAACCCCCTAATAATCCACGCAAAGACATCACTGATGACACCCTCTAGCACCCCCACTACGGTATGTATGTTTGAAATAAACAGTAAATGCAATAAACAAAAAAAACAAAAAAAAAAAAAATCAGCCCTATATTCTGTACATTATTTCAATTTACATACTGTAAATAGAGTACAAGTAAATTTTAATTTATTTTTCACTTTATTCATTTTGAAGATAAAAAAAAAACAACCACATTTTTCATAAAATATGCACAATGCTGACATGCTGAATTTTTTATTTTTTGAAATTTTATCACTGGTCATAAGTCCGAAAGATATTAAGTGAAGAGTGGCTGTAGAAGAATCTGGTGTTTCAAATATCAACAGATAAATGGCGCAGAATATCAAGAACATTAACAAAAAACATGAAAGCAACAAAAAAAAAAAAAAAAAAAAAAAAAAACTAGCCTCATTAAATAAACAACATAAAGGAATATGTTAATAGAGCAAAGAAGTATATGAAAACTGATTTCTGAACAGTCATTTTTTAATGATGAATCTCAAGCTACATTGGATAAACCTGATGCAGGACTGATAGTTAGCTCTTCAAGGAAAGACAATCAACATGATTAAAAAAAGACAAAAGACTAATATTTTGGGCTAGTATTTCAGGCAGTAAAATGTTAAGTCCCTCTAAGGTTGATGATGGCACCAAAATAAGTGCAGAGAATTATTGAGCTTTCTGGACAAGATATTTTTGAATGATACATGCTATGACAAAGAGGTTTTCAACTAAAGTGTTCATTCATGCAAGACAATGCTCATCTGCATTTTGCAACTTTCTCCAAACATGCAAAAAAGGAAAAAAAAAAAAAAAGTTTCAAAGTTACCAAATGAATGTCATAAGCAATTTCACTGTCCTTGCATTCTGATTATTGAATCCTCAGCACTAAATCTGAATCTTTTAAAATCATCAGATATGTACCTATTGCCAAAAGTGCAACAACTCGATGTGGTATGAATTCCATAAATAGTCAGAAGACCTCTGGAGAGATGTTGAGTATTGCATTTTCATGGAGCAAACCTCTAGATCAGTGTTGTGCAACAACTTCACATGAAATCATTTCCACATGCAGTCAAAAGATCTCTGGAGGTTTCAAGCATTGCCATTTCAATAGCTATCCAGAGCTCCTTGATATTTCAGGATCTTGTGTTTAAATAAAGATTTCCATCACATCCTACAAATGCACAATTAGCTTCATGCCAGACCAATGTGATAGCCACACCATTTGTTGGAAATCTTAAAAATGCTCTGCAAACCAATTCTAGGCAACTCAGGCCTGATGACCTTACATTATCTTGCTAGAAGAATTTTTTGTTATTAGGGTACATGAAGTCCATAAATGAGTGCAAATGAACACATAACAGTCAGGCCACCTTCTTCTATGTGCCTTGTCCTTTCAGGACATAGGACATCATGACCTTCCATGTCTCCCTATCCCTGGTGGCTCTTAGTACGCTTTCTCCTATAACACCATGCAACCCCATTCTGTCATCCACCTGCTCGGGCCCTCCAAATATGTTATCCACTGCTTTCCTGTTTCTTTTTCCCCACTATCTGGGTTGTTAGTATCAGGTTCTCCAAGCCTTCCCTTCTCATTGCATGCCCCAGGAACTTTAGTTGTCTCTTCCTGATGCTTAATATTAATTTCCTTTTTATTTCTATCTTTTCCAAAACCTCATCATTGCTAACATGCTTGGTCCATGATATCCACAGTATCCTTCTGGAGAAATACAGTTTCCTGTGTCTTAATACTTTACTCAGCTTCTGAAACACATTCTTTGCCATGCAATTCACCTTTGAATCTCTGTGTAGCACTTTCTGCATACCTTATGTTGTTCAAATTTTGGCCTCCGATTACAAATTCTGGCATAACATCTAGGGTCCTCAAAATAGTCTCGCTATACAAGTTAAATAGATCCAGTGAAAAGATACATCCTTATCTTATACCACTTTCTATCTTTGTATATCTGCCGAATTCGTTACCTGTCCGTATGCAGGGAGTTTGCTGCCAGTAGAGATTCTTGATTACTCTTATGTCTTTCCCAAATATGTCAAGGCTGCTGAGCATCTCCATCAATTCTTTGTGGCATATTTTGTTGAACGCCTTGACATAATCGATAAAACATAGGTACAAGTCCTTCATTTGTATTGCCCTTTCAGAGAGCACCAGTCAATGTGTTTATATGGACTAGTGGAGAATGTTACATACCACCGCCATTATGAAACCACTACCACACTGCACTATGCTATACACACACCTTATTGTCCTGTTATATGCAAAATAATTAATATTCCATTATATTATGACCCTTACACTGCACTGCTTTGTGTGCATTTACACTCATATATTTCATATACCCTAACAATGATGAATTCTTCCTGCAAGATAATGTATTGTGTCATCAGGCATAAGTTTCCCAGAATTACTTTGCAGAACAATTTGGAAACTTCTAACAAATGACATGGCCACATTTGTCTGACATAAATCCAATTGAGCATTTATGGAATGTGGTGAAGATAGCTATTTAAACACAAGATCCTGAAATATCAGGGAAATCTGAATATTGAAATGGCATGGCTCAATAGCTCTAGAGATCCTCCAACCGCATGTAGAAATGATTTCATGTGAAGTTGTTGCACAACACTGGGATAGAGGTTTGCTCCATGATAACATATCCCATGGCTTTTGCTATGTCAGTGTAATATATATATATATATATATATATATATATATATATATATATATATATATATATATAAATGATAACATGGGCATTATGAATAATGCTATAAAGTATTGAAAATAAAATTTCAGAAAGTGTGGATCAGAAAAAACAATCAATGACATGTACTATAAATGAAAATGCAAACAAGTAATTTCTTACCACTGTATCCTTTTTAAATTTCTTGGTACTCAAATCCCAGTAGATACTTGGGATTATTCCTTCATAGTTCTGGAATGTTACATTTAAAGAATTTTTCATAGCCTGTAAATATAGAAAGCAAAGAAATTAAAAACTTGCTCAGAAATATTTATTTCTTATCTGGGCATTCTGAAGTCCCTCCGAAGAAAGATTAAAATTTAGGATTCTGTAATTATATTGCAGCAGTAGTGAAACTGGTTTAGTCATCATTATTTAAATAAAAAGAAATAACAGAAAGTAATAAATCAAGGAAAGAAAATATCTATATATTTAAGATAGCTGATTAACCTATCATACACTGATGTGCTGCAAGTCATGCGTAGCAGTATATAAAAGTAATAGTATCCAGTATAGCTATACCATGACATGGAATTTCCAGATCTATATCAGGTGAACCATTGGGTAGCCCACTCATGGCAAGGCAGCATGAATTGTCAAATTCTAACAGACAGTATCAAATGGATGAGATATTCCATTTCTAAAATTATAGAGACATTTGACATCTAGTTTGCCATGTTTTATAACAAGAGCACTTACTGGAAGTCATTATTGCCCATCATGGACAGCGACAGATCCTCAATGGTTTTGGCCAGAGGCTAGAATCATCAATGGTAACAGACAAATGACACTGGCTCAAATTAAATACAGATTTAATGCAAAAGGTACCAGGTGCATATTTAGCAAGTCAGTTCAGCATTCTTTAGCTTTCATGTGATGAGGAAGCAGAAGGCCCACCAAGATGCTCCTGTTAATACAACATCAGTTACAGCATCTTGGGTTTGTGACATCATTAAATGTACTCCAGAGAACTGGCAATTTGTGACATGGTCTGATAAGTCATAGTTCCAGTTGTTTTGGGCTAATAAGATTTATGTATAGCACAGAACCCACGGACCGCAGATGTCAATAAGCCACTGTGCAGAGTTGTAGTGGCTCATAAGTGTGCCCACATAAACACATCATTAACTGGTGACCCTTACACTACACTGCTTTGTATGCATTTACACTCATATATTTCATATACCCTAACAATGATGAATTCTTCCTGCAAGATAATGTATTGTGTCATCAGGCATAAGTTTCCCAGAATTGCTTTGCAGAACAATTTGGAAACTTCTAATAAATGACATGGCCACATTTGTCTGACATAAATCCAATTGAGCATTTATGGAATGTGGTGAAGATAGCTATTTAAACACAAGATCCTGAAATATCAGGGAACTCTGAATATTGAAATGGCATGGCTCAACAGCTCTAGAGATCTTCCAACCGCATGTAGAAATGATTTCATGTGAAGTTGTTGCACAACACTGGGATAGAGGTTTGCTCCATGATAACATATCCCATGGCTTTTGCTATGTCAGTGTTATATATATATATATATATAAAATAAAACTTCTTAAATATTCAGACCAGTAGATGAAAATATACATATTGTGTAACTACTCAAATACACATACCACTAAAAATAACATTTAAGTAATAAAATCAATCCCTATCGTGTGTGTGTGTGTGTGAATAAAGACAAAAGGAAAACTTAACAGATTAGTTCATCATCTGAGAAACTTTATCAAGGTAAATGTGCCTTGGTAAAGTCTTCCAGAGGCCAAAATGTGTCAGCTAAGATAAGTTTCCCGTTTGTCTTTATATACTCAATCTGAAATTTTTAAATACACCTAAGTACACACATTTTACACACTGTCTTTGTTAGCATCAAAAAATGAGAATAGATGAGAAACCCAAACAGAATGGAGAACATTCTATAACTGAAAGTAGCAGAAGTATATTTTTCAGAGGCATTTTATTACACTCACATTTACAATTTTTACTTCAGCTTTCAAACCAGGTTGAATACAAGTATAGGATAAATTCATTGATGGCTTCATCTACAAAAAGACAAAAAATAAAAAAAATTAAATAAAAACAAAACAATGATATACTCAAAATGTAGCAAAAATTTATAACTTCAGAGTTTAAAATTAGAATTTTTTATATTAAGAATGATCAGTATCATATACTTTGCTATTCAGACCAGCATGTTCATTTTGATTGTTATACTCACAATGCTTTTTAAAACATTGTACTGTCCAGCTTTCCTTTAATAGGCATATATTCAAAAGATGTACTGCCTAATGACTTAAAGCATTGGTTAAAACATATTTGGTCTCTTAGTAGTTGTGAGTTCAATAGTGCTGAAAAATTACATATTCTAGTTCAAATTATGATTCAAATGTGAATAAGTTTGGTGAGCAATGTAACCCTAAGGATTTGGTTCAAAATTCCAAAAAGATTGTTGAATACAATAACAAATATCTGAAGAAGGTAAGAATGTACAACCTTCAAAATCTTGTGAGTATAACAACCAAGGTGAGCACATAAGTTCAAATAGTAAGACCTAATACACCACTCAATAAATCCCGGGCCTGAGATAGATGGTGCCACTAATAAAAAACCCACATGATTTTTATGGAGTACTAACTTTCAAATAGCAAGTGACAAAATTTGGGCTCAATTAGATTATTAGTTTACAAAGTAGTCATTTAAGTGAAGCTACTGTTGCAATTTTCAAAACAATAGAAAATTTGAATTTTGTGTGTTGATAAAATATTGCTTTCTGATGGAAAAATACTGCTCAAGCAAAGCAATAGATTGATAAGTTATTTGGACTCTGCTCCATCAGAAACAGTTAAGAGGTGGTATACTGACTATAAATGTGGTTATACAAACAACTGAGCTGAATGTTCAGGTTACTCAAAAAATCAGCAGCTGTGGGTGCTGCGTTTGCTCATAGTCGATCAAAAACAACGACGCGTCAATGATTCAAAGTGTTGTTCTAAATTGATTCAATGCAACAAAGAGTTTTTGCACAAATATGTAACAATGGATGAAACATGGATCCACCACTTCACTCTTGAGTCAAATTGGCAGTCAGCTGAGTGGACAGCAGCAGGTGAAAGCCGTCCAAAGAAACCAAAGATGCAAACATCAGCAGGCAAGGTTTTGGCCTCCATATTTTGTGATGCGCGAGGTATTTATTTTGTTTATGGATTACCTTGAAAAAGGAAGAACCATCAATGGCAAATGTTATATAGCATTATTGGTGCACTTAAAGGAGGAAATTGCCCAAAAATGGCCACAAATGAAGAAGAAAAAGTGATCTTTCACCAAGACAATGTACCATGTCACAAGTCAACCACAACAATGCCAAAACTCCATGAATTGCACTTCAAATTGCTTCTGCATCCACCCTATTCTCCAGATCTATCCCCCAGCAACTACTGGCTGTTGGCAGACCTTAAAAGAATGCTCCAAGGAAAGAGATTTGGCTCCAATGAAGAAGTGATATCAGAAACTGAGGTGTATTTTGAGGTCAAAGACAAATTGTTCTACAAAAAAGGCATCTTGGAATCAGTGTATCACTCTAGAAGGACACTATATCAGTGAATAAAGTCAAATTTTGCCTAAAAGTTGTTTTATTAGTTAGGCCCAGGATTTATTGAGTGATGTGATGTGATAAATCTAGAGTTGGATGAAAATTAGAATAATGGTAAAAAACACAAAATTGGAGAATAGTCAGAATTAATCAATAAATTGGACATTTTTAGACTTAATGCCAGAAAGTGATGAAAAGCCTACAGCTTGACCCACTTGCCAAAACCTAACCAAAGACCAATAGATATAACAGTTTATTGTGACACTGGAATTGCCAAAAATTGATTAAAAAAAAAAAAAAAAAAAAAAAAAAAAAAAGGAAGAAGAAGAAAAGGAAGATGATAATTGTTGAGATTCATAAGAACATGGATTGAAAAGTTGAGAAAATTAAAAAATGAAATTCATTGAAAAATCATGTTTTAAAATAATTCCAAGGAGAATCAAACCCAACATTAATTGGATGGAATTCAGTAAGATTGAGCAAAACCAAAAATACACATCCTCTTCCATTTTTTGCCAATATGAAAAAGAATTAATTTATTCTCAAGGATGCCAAATAGAAGAAAACATGTTGTCAATACCCCCCCCCCCCCCAAAAAAAAAACAACACAACAACAACAATCTGTTTTGAGTCAGCCACCAAGAAGAAAAGTGCCCATATGGAGATGGGGGGGGGGGGGGGGGGCAGTCTGATGCATTCATCAGAAAAATTTAATGTTCAACATTAATTTATATTATATTGGATACAAGTGATAAAGAAAAAATTAATCGCTATTTTGTAGTGACCATGGACAAAAAAAAAAAAGCTTTCTGGTTGATAAACTTTTGAGATTCAAAATAATGTTTTCTTCTATCCATGATAACTCTTTAGTGGTCGAAAAACAACCAGCATTAGAAAAGCTGATACAGAAAGATTAATAACTAAAAATCCCTTTTATTTTCTCCTACACATTTTGAAAGTTTGGATTTATCACAAGACAGTGTACTAGCCCTTGGAGTGGGCTTAAATTAGATGCTGAGAAAGTGGGAGAAGAAAGAGGAAGTAGAACCATCCATATGCAGTGGCAGCACATATTAGATGTGGATTGGAGTAAAAGAGGCAGACCGATTCCTCAGGTCATTCTTATAAATGGGTTAGACAACCGAAAATTTGTAAAACCATTTGAGTGAAGATATTTTGAGAATATCGAATCTTAGGAAAAGATTGATGCTACAGATAGAAGACAACCTAAGAACTCAAACACTGGCCACCTCCCACCCCTACCAAATACGGACTCTATATAAGCTAGAGATTTTGAACTGCTAACAGAAAAGAGATGAAGAAACACACAGAGTCCCCACACTACTGACTTAAAGTCACATCATTCGCCAAGACATTCAGACCAAAATTTTGTGCTGTCCCTAAGGCTAAAACTTTGAAAGTTAACTTACTGCTAACACAAGCTGCAGACCCTAAAGGGGACCTCAGCATCATTTAAGTGGGAAGGGTTAAAACTGATGTATACAACAAATCATATACAAATTAAATTGTTGTTACATTTTTAATCCAAGTTAATTCTCGATTCCAAAGAATTTTGTGTGTGTGTGTGTGTGAGTATATAATTCCAAGCTTTCAAACCAGTTTGCATTTCAAGTTTGCTTTATCAGCAATTTTCTTGCCATCTGAAATCAAAAACGCGATGTGGCAAAGGTCATGAATAAACAAACACTAGCTAAGTTGAGTGGAACAGTCAACCAACAAAATACCAGCATTTGAACTTTCAAATAAGTGTGGAGCTCTGAGTTCGCTCAGTTTTCTCTGCAGAGCTGTCAGCTGACTTGAGTAAATCTTTTGTGCAACTTTTAAGCTCATGTTTTTTGGTCTTCAGTTCTTCAGTTTCCAAAGATGAGGACAAAGTAAGTAATTGCCAATACCTCATCTCAGAAATATAGAAAAACCTAGAATTTGTCATGAGAGAAAAAAAAAAAAACTGACCACAGCTGAATCAATCGCAAAAGGATCAATGGTGATTTTCACTGTTCTGGATTCATTTTTGTTTTTTTGTTTATCAATTGGGGCTGAAACAATCAAACAACGTAACTGTTGGCCAATCTGTAGCAGCTTTCCTACAAAACAAAGGGGAAAAACAGGGTAAAAACTTTCCATGAGGAAATGAAATATAAATAAAAAGCATAAAAAAAAAAAAGCTCTATATGTATTGGAGTCATTCAAATATAGGTTCACAGCAAATGAAAAATATTTCTCTTCTTAGTTTATAGCTTTTTGATCCTTATTTTTCATGCTTGTTATATAAGTATGTTGTGGTGCAGTGGATATCAACTCAAAACAAGAAATCAAAGAACCAAGTTCATATTTCAGTTGAATTCGTTGCATTTACTTACATGCCTATCTCCTTCCTCCAGCTATGGATTAAATAGCAGGACAGATTGGGTTCTATAGCCTTGGTTGGCAAACAGTCTACTGCAGAAAGTAATAGCAACCTACTGTGGGAAAATCTTCTGCCCAGTCAGTCATGTCTCTTTAGAGACATGATTCCCCAAGTGTGTATCACGTATGGCACTTAACTGACTGATATATTAAATATTTTACAGTAATCCTATTGACTTAACAGAACAGGAAAAGATTTAAGATTACACCTATCTTTTGTAGGGATACAAAAATAATTATTTGCCCTTAGGGACGAAGTGTTACAAAACAACCCTGTACGAATGGAAAATTAAAGCCAGCCAAAGACAAAGCATGAGAGATACTGATTCTATATGTTTATCTCTAAATATATAGAATTGTCAGCATTTCTTCTTTCTTACTATTCTCAGTATGTATTAACATTTGACAACAGGGACAACTTAGTTTTTAATACTTTTAACTAATACAAAACTAATGTTTATATATAAATGTTGCATTATGCACTTAATATGGAGTCCTTTTGTCTTTTCATGCAAATCTATTTCAATGTTAGTTTAACTGACCTGCTTCACTAATGTTAGCTAAGAATTGTTCAGTGGAATAATCCCCTCACTAATTCTTAAACTACGATGTGTCATATCCACAATGAACAAGCAAAATTTAAAAGCTTTTAGGTAGGCTATACAAGCACAGCTGATTAAAAAGAACGTTAAAAAAAGGGAAGTCTAGAAGCTGATAATATTCCCGTATGCTGCTAAATTCAAAGCATTCTTATATGTGCACTGGGCGTCATTTTTTTTTTTAATGTCATGTACTTTCAGGACAGACTCTCAACAGGTCGGTTTCCTTTATTAACTGGGAACTGCAATGAATTTTTGGAATTTATAGTGAATTATTTTCTTGTTACTTTCATCATGGTATTAAATTCATTCTTTCTTTTACCAGCAAGGGTTAATCCTGTTATGTAACATTTATAAATCTACCATTTGTCTGTGCATTGAATATTGTTGTCATATCTGGTCAGGTGCTCCTGTTATTCATCTAGAAGGTTCTTGACAAATCCAAAGAAGGATCTGCAATATACTTGGTCCTGACTTGGCATCTCAACTTAAGTCACTTTCTCACTGATATGACATGGCTTTCCTCTGTCTTTTCTACAAATATTTTCACAGCAACTCCTCTGATGAGTTTTTTCCTCTCTAGTGCCCACTCCACATGAATTTAAATGTGCTTATAGATTGGCATCTAGGTCATATGCTTTTACTGTTGAAATAGTTAAATGCAAATAACACTTCTACTCCAACAGTTTCTTTTTTCACACTTTCCACCTGTGGAACTCCAATTTACTTGCATCCCTGATAGCTACAATCTCCAAAAATTTAAATGCAACATCAGTTGCATTCTTCTCTCTTCTTGAATCCCGTTCACCTTTCATCCTTTTCCTCACTAACCTCCTATACACTTGTGGCAGTCCCACCTTGCTTGGGGTGAAATGATTAGAAAAATAAACTCATAGCTGGAGAGGAGGTAGAAGAAATTGATTTATATCTTTATCAAGGACATCAGTGCTAAGTGAATGCAACAAACTAGGACAAAACTTAAACTCAGATTGCTTATTCGACCTCATTACAAATGCTAAAATACTCAAAATTGCTATTGTCTCTAGCACTGATGTTTAGGATGCAAAAGATACATCTATGCTAGCAAACCATTACTGAGGATGAAAGATGATTGCCTACAAAAAACCCTACTATTCAGTCAACTCTCAACTGGCCAGAAAAACAGAGAGACACCATAGAAGAGATCCAATCAAAAAATAAAATGCTTATACCCTATCAACTACCCCTAGTGAATAATAAAAGCTGCTGTCAGAAAGACATAATGGCAAAGTCTTCTGGACAACTTTCCTGTCCAAAGAAAAAAAACCAAAAAAACAAGAAAACTAAAAAAATATGGCAGTGCTATAAACTGGTGTTACCCAACCTTCACCTCTAGCAACTGTGGTAGAATTAGTTAATCCCATAGACACATAACAACAGCCTATAACAAACATACAATGTCTTCCTAAATCCTTGTTTATAAAGCCAAGTCATAATGATAAGTACAATAAAAGGCTTACATCACTTTAATGCTTCCAAAACAAAGCTGCTCTCCTTTAACCACCATAGATAAACTTTCCCATCTACCATCAGAATGGAGTTTCCTAGAGAGCAACACAGTGCACCTCCTTTGCTTTATTCTTTCAAATGACTTCAAATGGAATGACTATATTGAATAAATAGCTGCATCTACTGAAAAGAAAGTTGGGTCACGGTGTCAGGCCAGGAAGTTTTTCTCATCAGAATCCATTTTGCACGTTTATAAATCTACCATTCGTTCATGCCTTGAATACTGTTGCCTTATCTGATCAGATGTTCCTGCTATTTATCTTGAGGTTCTTGATAAAATCCAAAGGAGGCTCTGCAGCATACTTGATTCTGACTTGGTAGCTTGTTTTTGAGTCACTTTCTCATCGATGTGATGTAGCTTCCCTCTTTTTTTACAAGCATTTTCATGGTAACTTACTTTTCTATTCTAACAGTTTCTTCTCTGCACTTCCCCTACACCTAACTAAAGATCCTGAAATAATAACAGATTCTCCTAACAACAAAAAAAAAAAAAACAAAAAAAAAAACACCTCTAGGAGGTGTGTAAATTTCAACATATTTGAAAAATTGCAAACTGGACAAACTCCTTTTAAAAAATTCAAACAGATCACCCCACCTACAACTCACACTGTGGTTCATAAAATCATCCAATAGAATTTTTGTCAAAAGATATAATTTCTTTTTAAATCATTCCTCACAAATTTAAATTTCTTTATTTAGTGACCAAACTTAAATACAATGTTTCTCTGTCTTTCTTTCATGGTAAATGTTTCTTTTTACAGCATCAGCTGTAAAAAGAAACATTTACCATGGCATTATTGTCATAGTAGAAGTTATCTTGTTAGTAAAGAAATATTTTAAAGATGTCATTACTATTTGTTGCAGTTCTTAAATTCTATAGACATTACTTGTATTTTTATATTCAAAATCTACTTTTTTTAATTGAGAAGTTTTTCTCTTTTTTAAATTATATAAAACATTAAAAAATTCTGGAAATGTTCTTGTAATTTATATAGAAAGGATAATATTAATTCATTAGGTTTTTTTGTCCAAGAAGACATATTTAGTTCTAAAGAAAAAGAAGACTTCAACAGTCAGTAGCCCCAAAAAAGTTACCATGTTGTAAAATCAACCATCCAACTAATCTAAATTCATCAGTTTTCAAGTTCTGAGGACATCAGAGCATCCTTTGTTTTGTAGTTCAAAATTTCATTATCTACTCTCAAGACATGCTTGCACCTACTGCATCATTAGCATTAGATTTAGTGATCCTTTCTGTGAGTTCACTGTTATTTTTTCCAGATTAAATGTGAGCAAACAATGCTGAATGTGTATTTCATACTTAGCCATGATTTTTGTGAAAATATAGTAAAATTATCACTTTCTTGTAAATAATTCTGAAAAAGTATGCACACACAGGCAATAAAGAGCTGAGTAAACTTCATAGACACTTTTAACATTTCCTTAACATTATACCAATGCAAGGACTGTGTACTTTTGCATAAACTTATATATATTCAGACAGTCAGTCAGCCAAGTGCCATATGTGGTACACACTTAGGCAATCATTTCTCCTTCAATCCATAACTGACTAGGCAGAAAACTTTCCCTGCAGTAGGTTGCCATTTCTTTCTGTGGTTGACTGGTTGCCAACCAAGGCTATAGAACCCAATCTGTCCTGCTATTTAACTCATAGCTGGACGAAGAAAAGAGTCATACTTTTTCCAAGGATATTTGTCTGTAAGTGAATACAATGAATTCAACTGTATATTTTAAGAGTTTTACAGAAACAAATAAAATATTTTCTTTCAACTTTTTTTTTTTTATTATAACAAGAATGTTCTTTACCAGAAAAAAAAGTTAGTGCTTATAATTTATAACTAGTAGATTTAAACTATTATTTAATAATGCAATACATTTGGTAACAATCTTAGCAAGTTATCAGAATAAGTTCACATCCTGAAATAGTTATGAGCTCTATTTTGATCTGTAAATTTCATCATGTAAAATTTGATCTCTGTGATTAATATTTTCAATTGAATTATGGGCATTCACAAGAAAGGGTTTATTTTTTTTTCAAATATTTATTTAAAATAAAGGTGTTATATATATATATATATAACAGACTAAAACACGAAATAAACAGTTTTAAAAAAACAAACAAAAAAACGGTCAAATTCCCTTCATTTTAATATCTCATGACTTTGCACTACACATGAAGAAATTCTAAAAAGTAAAATATTCTGTTAATCTTTTGAAATGATTTGTGAGTGTCTTTGTGGTTGCCAACACTGTTTATAAATACATAATTTAGAATAAAGCTCATTTCGTCTTTTTGCCTTGATAAAGTCCATCACAGGATGAAATGCGTAGGCGATTTAAAATAGTTTTCCTCTTGTCTTTATTTTATTTATACTTATATTATTGTAATTTTGTTATTACAATGGTTTATAAAAGTATTATATCACTACACAAAAATGTTCATGTTTCCAAACAATACTGTTCTTCTTTAGGTGATATTTTAAAATAAATAGTGAAAATGTTTCTAAATAACTCATTTTCACCATTTATTTCAAAATATCACCTGAAGAAGAACAGTATTGTTCTGAAACATGTAATTTTTTTTTGTAAATGCTTTGCATTATTCCCAAACCAATGTAGACCTATACAAAGAAATTAATATACTCTGTTTTGTGATATATTTTGATCATATTTTGTGTCTAAATATCATTTTGCTTAATCTGTATTGCAGAATATCAAATCAAAACTAAAATGGAGATGCCTATGAGAAATTGTCATCAGCTTCTTAATAGTTAGCATTTCCAGTAAATAGTATTTTCCTATCCACCCCACCTGCAAAATGGGCCAGCACAGCCAAGCAACAATGCTATATAAATGCAGCAGTGAAAGCATTAATCAAAGAAATTATATTCAATTACCAAAGAAGGAAGTTCCTTGTTTATATTTTGGAATCATAAATTTTTATATAGGTTTCTATAATTCCAAATATCCAAGCTGCCTGGCCCAATTTTCTCAATCACTAACTGTACTTTTTGTATTTCTTTACCTGAAAATATCAACAGATTAAAGATAACTAGCGAAAATACTTTGATAACTGAACAAAAACACTATGAATTTATATAAACAAAATGTTCTATTGAAAAATGACCAAAATGTGTTTACCAACCTAATATATACACTTTCTCTATTTTAATTAAATGTATTGACAATGAAGATGACTCCACTTAAACATGATGACTCATTTTTGTCAATTTTGGGTTTACTTAATCCTTGTTTGTGAATTAAAAATAATAAGCTTACCATTATTAAAAATTTCAATGTATTCCTCTGTATCCTTGTTGTTTAAAAATGCAGAAATATTTCTAATGCCAAAATCTATTACATAGCCATGGTCTTCAATGCTGTTTACACTTCCAATGAGGATCTGCAAAAAATTATAAGCAAACATTATGTAGAATTTTTATTGCCAATTTCATAAATCCCACATTTTATCATGGTAGCATGAGCGATAAACTAAAAAGATAGCCAACATACACGTATTTAAAAAGGTAGCCAACATACAAGTATTTTGATGATGTACAGTTAATATAACTTAACTTGATTACATGATTTTAATTTACATTATTTACATTCAAACAGAAAACACACACACACACACACATATATATATATATAGATATATATATATATATACACACTATTAATTATAGATATTAAAAAATTAATTAATTATAGGTTTGCATCTATAAGTTATTAATGCTCATTATCACATTTTGGGGATGATGTCCATTAATAGGTTAAGTTAACTGACAATGAAGAAAAGTTTAACCAATTAAGAAATTTTTAAAGTAGAAATGCAGTAGAGCTTCAATTATAAACAAAGTAATGAAAATAATCATTTACAAGTTTTTGTGAAAATTATTTAGAATAAGTTTTGATAAATGTTCAATTCAGTTAAGAATATATTTGTGAGTGAGCAGAGAAAGAAAGAAAAATATTTAATAAGGGACAGAAGAAAGCAATCATTTTTTGTACATAACAAAAGTATACAGAAGAACAACATGACAACAAATTCGACTAATTAATAAAGAATAGTAAATTTTGAAAAAAAAGAAAAAAAAAAAAAAAAAAGAAAAAAAAGATTGCACACAAATTTTTGCAATGAAAAATAATATTTCATTGATATCTAAAAGAGATCTAGTTACATATTCAAAAGGAAATAAATGATAAAGACTTGTTTTTATTTAGTGCCTTTGATTTACACTTGAGAAATGACTATTTTATAGCATATAAAATCAGAAAGAGTTGGGGAGGGGGAAATCAAAGATATTTTAAATAGTCAGTTTTTTTTTTTAACTTACAATAGACTGACAAAAATTGCATCTTACTCAAGAGTGAACTGTACAAAGTAAAAACACTAAATCCCCAGATCAGTTTCATGACCAGGTGTGGTTGTAGATGTTGTGCACAACTGAGCACCTGACCAGTTCCCTCTACATACCTGAGTTGAGAACTGGATGTATTCACTTATGCATAGCATGTCTAGGGCATATACGCATGTCAAAGCCCATCCCTCCCTAGGTTAAACTATAGCCATGGCCTTTAACTTGAAAAGCTCAAAAATGTGGTCATTGATTTCACTGGAGAAAGTCCCTGGCAACTGACATTAAGTTTAGGGAGCTTTCAGCCAAGTGAAGCCATGACATCACTGTACTGGTGCATACATATCTTTGGAGCACAGCCTACTCTATTGTGCTAAATGAGCATTGTCTCTACAAGAATGTCCATCTGTTCTTTGACAGGGTTTTTTTTTTTTTTTAAAGATCCCATTGAGTGTTTAGCAATCCTCCTCATCAGAGAAAAGACTGATATGGGGGAACTGATAACCTGACCATGAGGCTGAGTTGCAAGATATCAGTAGCACTTGTAGATTGATCTGACAAAGATATGGCTTGTATATTAAAAAACTATAAAGACACCAGATGTTAAACAATTTACCCAATAGCAGAAACAGAGTTTAACTTTGTTACAAAAGTTCATATTTTTATGAATGTGTGGAATAGGACCATAGTTTCACAACTCTAGGTCATCCTTCTTGGTAGGGCTGAAAACTTTTCAGCATCCTCCTCACATTATAAATATCATACCAGCATGCATTTTTAAAATCTTTTGATGAATTCAGTATATGTTAGTTAATTCTAATATTGAGGATGGAAAAAATGAGAAATATTTTGGAGGTCATTTTAACAAAGGTAAAAATATTGCACAAATGCAACAAAAAATTAATGCTGTTTATGTTGAAAGTACTGTGAATAGTTAAAAGTATTGCACACAAAATATCCAAAACAAGTGTCAAAAATCATTTGCACTAGACAGGTTATGTCAGTTACTCTGATTACAAATTAGTAAAAAAAATTGATGTCAATCTATAAAGAGAAATAAAAACAATTTACCATATTTGACTTTATTTGAGAACTAAAGACATTCTGATTAATGTCTTTTGGATTGAGAGATAATTTCACAGGATTGGAATTGGGATCCATTATTTTACAGATGACAAAAGATCCAACTGAAAACAAGCTTTGCAAATTGTTTTCCTGTAAAAAAAAAAAAAAAAAAGAGAGAGAGAGAGAAAAAGTAAATTTCTAAACAATGAATAAAAAAATTATATAAATACATATCTTTCAGAATGTAAAAAAAAAAAAAAACTTAAAAAAAAACTATTTTTATTTTAACCTTTTAGCACCCATTGTTCTACTTGTGGAACATATTTTAAAACAAATTTTTTGCATACCAGCTGAGAATCGTATTTTAATATCTGTAAGCACATTTTGTATTTTAGTCTTTTCCATGTACATTTTCAATTAATCAAAATTAATATTCGTCTGAGATTATATATATATATATATATATATATATATATATATATATATATATATATAAAAAGTCTTAAATATATTGCATAAGTAGACACTAAGTTAAAGACAAAGATCATCAAATTTAAACTTGAGAAATAAAATGATACTTCAAACAACTCAGTAAATCCTTTGTAAAATTGTTTTTATAATAAAAAACAAAAAAATAAGAGCTTATGATTAAACTGTTTTGTAACAGGTTAATATCACGCAAGATATGAACTCTGCATTTATAGAATTATTTTTTGGTTTTTAACTAATAAAAGTTGTAATTGAGAAACATTTTTTATTATGCTATGCCATAAAAAAGCAACAACGACCTGAAAAAAGGATACATACTATTTTATTTACTGCCATGTATGACTATTATACTTTTATACTAAGGATCAAAGTGAAATAGCCTCCTAATTCAGTCAGTCAGTTAAGTGCCATATGTGATACCCATTTGGCAATCATGTCTCTTGATCCATGACTGACTAGACAGGAGATTTTCCCCCACTAAATTGTCATTTCTTTCTGTGGTAGACAGGTTGCCAACCAAGGCTATAGAACCCAATCAGTCCTGCTATTCAACCTAGAGCTGAATTAATACTTTTCCCAAGGGTGTTTGCACATAAGTGAATGCACCACAATGCACATCATCTCAATTACTTGTGAAAAAAAAAAACAAAAAAAAACAATAATATCAAGTAGAAAAGAATTAAAAAAATGTGAGAAAATGGAGAAAGAGTGAGAAGGAAGAAATATATAAGGTGATAAAGAGAGAGAAAGACTTGACTTGAAGTCAACAATTTTACAAAGGATTTACTGAGTTGTTTGAAGTATCATCATTTTATTTCTCAAGTTTAAATTTGATGATCTTTGTTTTTAACTTTTTAGTGTCTACTTATGCAATATATTTTCAGACTTTATATATATAATCTCAGACGAATATTAATTTTGATTAATTGAAAATGTACATGGAAAAGACTAAAATACAAAATATGCTTACAGATATTAAAATATAATTCTCATCTGGTATGCAAAAAATTTGTTGATTAGATCATGAGTGAAAGATTGAAAGGAAGGGAGAGATGGAAAGTCATAAAAAGTGAGACTCTTCTCTGAGCAAAATAATGCAGTAAGGAAATATTTTTGTATTTTTTTGTTTTTATTTTGTATCTGATACTAATTCATAATTGAGATAAAAACATGAATGGACAATGAAGATTAAAAAGAATAAAGAAGTGAATAAGAGGATATGGGCAAAATGTGAGAGAAAAGCAGATGGAGGAGATAATGGATAGTCTTAGTTATCAACACTTGTGGAATTTTCATGGATTTAACTAGAATGTACATTATTTGTACCTGCTTTTATATTCAATTACCAAAGGAAGAAGTTTCTTGTTTATATTTTGGAATCATAAATTTTTATATACGTTTCTATAATTCCAAATATCTAAGATGCCTGGCCCAATTTTCTCAATCATTAACTGTACTTTTTGTATTTCATTATGTTAAAGAATTACATTATTTACCTTTCAGACTAATATCCTCACCTTTGTTGTTATTATCAAGTTTCAGGTGTATATCAATTTATGTAAATTTCAAATAATTTTAAACTGAACCCTTTATTTTACAAGAGCAGACTGTTTTTGTTCCTATGTTCATGCCTAGGGATAATCTTGTTTTTATTTGGTATGACTCAGTTATTGCTCACTTTGTTTCCACTGAATTTAAGATTGTAATACTCGACCCAGGGATTTAACTCATAGTAACCAAAGTGACAAACCCAAGATTTAATCCACTAGACTATTATCCTGTAAGACAAACTGTAACATACAACTTGAAGCCTTAAACGCTTATAGATTGAATAAAGTGTTCAGTTGGAAATTCCTTGATGGTTACCTGTATTGACAGACACCTGAAATGGTTGGAAAGCTGAAACAATTTGATAACAATGATGAGGATTTTAGTTCAAATGCAAATAACTCCTAATTGCAGAAATTCAGATAAAAGAAACAATTACAGTTAGAAACATCTATTATAGTCTTTTCAGGTGTTCAAGAGAGAAACATTAGCTCAGTCACAAGCTAGCTCATTCAACATCACTCAGAGCTAATATTATGGTTCGCATCACTTCCTGCTAACAGCTGATAATTAGGTGACCATGACATATGATAGATGCCTTTAAAAACAAATAAAGAAAATCATTTTACGTTTTAGTAAAGATTACAGGAATTATAGTCTAATCATATCTAATTTATATCTTTAGACTTACTGGATTAATTATTTTTTTTAGTTAGAATATAAAGCACAGAATTCATTCTGTTTATTCAAAAAGGTATGATATGTCAGTCAATACACGAAATAAAATTTTAAAACTAAGTTAGTAGAACTCTAAATTTGCTATTCCAAATTTTATTTAAACGAACTGAATTCCTTTGTGTCATTGATAGCTCCACAGCATATTGGCCAATCCATTCTTCAGTCCTTATCAAGTGTATATTCTATAATTTAAGGAGAAAAAAAAAAAAAAAAACTTATTTCACTAGAAAATGACAAAAAAAAAAATGCTTGATGCTAATTTTATATTAAGAATGTTTCTTCACATAAACAAATACTGTATATTATTTAATAAAAAATGTCTTTTAATATCCAAGAAATATAATTATTATTAGTGAAAATATAACCAAATTTTATATCTAAACTTGAAATGGCAAAACTGATTATATATATATATATATATATATATATATAGAGAGAGAGAGAGAGAGAGAGAGATATGAAAAACATCAAAATGGTAAAAATATATATAGAAATTCAAAAGAATATTTAAATTATTTTATGAACAAAATTTAAATTGGAGTTAAAAATTAAATTCTACCTTTTTTGCTATGGTAATCAAACTGAGCTCTTTTTACCTCAATAATTACACAAAAACTTACCATATTTTGTTCTTCATTATACTGTGAATTCACCAAATTCTCAAGTTTGGCTGTGTATGCATTTGAAATATGGACTGGATCAACAGACCCTGTAAAACCATTTGGAAGGATAACTTTCAATTTTAGATGATTAACATTTGTAACATATCCATAAGTCAGCAGATCTACTGTTAAAGACTGAAATAAAAAGAGAAAACATTAAAATGACTCAAAATACATAAATTTATATATAAGGCCTATCTTTTGAATATGGTCTACCTTAAAAAGTGTATAAGAAGTATTATAACTGTCTAGTCTGGTAAGGGTTAGGGTTAAAGAAAATTATTTTCAATAAATAACTGAATACTTATATCTATAATCTTACTGAGGTAGGATACATTCAAACTGGGTAGACCACATACCATACCAGAATCAAAGCAGTAGACCACACACTATACCTGCACCAATTATACTTATAAGTATATTTAATAAAAAATACTACAATTTTTCTAAGCTTAAAAAAATTTAAAATAAAGCTAATCAAAAAACATCTCAAGCTGTATTTTCCATAAAATTTATGCATACATCTGAATTATTATTTGCATATTATGCATGAAACAATCAGGGATTTTAACATTTTCACAAGATTTTATTTCTAATAGCCTAATAAAATTTTGATGCAAAATACATTTTAAAAATCGGTATTGTTGAGAAGTAATTTAGCAATTTGGAATTCTTAACTCTACATTTAATCAAGAAATATTCATTTTTTTTTTTTTTTTAAATCATCTCACCCCAAGCAAGGCATTCCACTGCCACTATTGCGCATGGGGCTACATAGGGGAAGGTAAAGAGAAGGAGTGGTTAGACATAGGGAATGTCAGGATTAAGGTGACAGATGAGTAAGGATAGCGAGGATGAGGGTTGGGCAGATGGGAAGAGTGTTTGATAGAATGGGAGCAGGTTAGTGTGTTAGGAGGTGTCTATTGACCTTACATTTAAACTCCTGGAGATTGTAGCCGTCGGGGAAGCAATCGTTTGGAAGAGAATTCCACAGTCGGGAAGTGCAAGGAAAGAAACTGTTGGAGTAGAAGTTACGGCTGCATTTTATCGGTTTCACTGTAAAAGGGTGGGATCTAGTTGCTAATCTAGTATCTCGTTCAAATTCGTATTTAGGGGGCACTAGTGATCTAAGTTCATCAGAGCAGAAGCCGTGAAAGTATTTATAGAAGAGACACAGGGAAGCCACGTCGCGCCAGTGGGAGAGAGACTGCAGGCGGTCTGCCAAGTTGGTATCTATCACATTACAGACTCTCCTCTGAACCTTATCAAGAAGCCCGAGGAGAACAGCAGGGGCACCCGACCAGATATGGCAGCAGTATTCAATGCACAGGCGGATGGTAGAAAAAACTTCTGGGCCCTACACAGAGAACCGACTATCATAGCAGCGGGTTTAGCAATGGATTCGATATAGTCATTCCATTTGAGGTCCGCTGATAGTGTGAGACCAAGGAGGTGCAGTGTTCTACTCTCTGGGAGGCAAGCCTGGTCCATGCTAATGGGAGGTAGGTGAGATTGTCGATGATGGTTAATTGAGAGTAGCTTCGTTTTAGAAGCATTAAAATTTACTAACCATTTCTTACCCCAGTCCAATATGGATTGGAGGTCTTTTTCAATCTCGGCTGCGAGGTTAGCTTTGACGCCTACACCAGATTTTTGTAGGAGGCGAGAGTAAACTGTGGTGTCATCGGCGTACAAACCTATTTGGGCTCTTATGGAATCAGGGAGATCATTAATGTATATCAGGAAGAGTGTAGGACCTAAGATGGAGCCTTAGGGGACACCTGCGTTTGTATGGTAGTTCTGAGAGGCATGTCCGTTTAATACCACCTTCATTGTGCGGTTAGAGAGGAATGACTGGATTAGTTCAAACAAATGTCCAGTTATACCATAGCTCCGCAGTTTACATAGAAGGCCAGCATGCCAAACTGTCGAACGCCTTAGATATATCCAATGCAACGATTCGAGCTTTGCCATTCCTGTCGAGTGCCTGGTATATGTACTCGGTGATGGTCGTTAGCATATCAGCAGTAGACCTGGTGAAGCGGAAACCATATTGCTTGTCCGAGAGGAGCCTGTGTGCTGTGAGATGCTGAACCACCTCGGCGTTGATAATGGCTTCGAATACTTTGCCAAAGATCGGAAGAAGGCTGATAGGGCGGTAATTTGCAGGGTCAGAGGGTTCTCCAGTGTTTTTAAATATAGGAACTACAGAGGAAGATTTCCAACAAGCAGGAAAGCAGGAAGCAGATAGGCAGAGGTTGTAGAGCTTAGAAAGGACAGAGGAGATTTCAGGGGCACATTTCTTTAAGACTATGTTTGGGATTCCGTCACCACCGTTCGCTTTGTGAGGGTCAAGTTTTAAGATTATCTTAGAGACAAGCGAAGGTGTAATATGGACATCATTCAGTTGTGCCTCGGTTCTAGGTGAGAAGTCGGGTGTCAAAACTCCAGACTCGAATTGTTCGAGAATCTGTGGGCAAAGCATCCAGCCTTATCTGCTGGGGAGGCGAGGACCTCAAATTTGTTGATTAGCGGGGGTATTGTGGACTTGCTCTTGTTAAGTACTCTTTTACAGAGTCGCCAGTAGTCTTTAGAGCCGAATTTAGAGCATGCTATGCGTTGCTTCATTCTGGCAGCAAACAACATCTTAGCTTCGTTAAGTATCCTTTTACACTTATTACGTGCTGAAGTGAAAAGGTGCCTGTTTTGGTCCGACGTGTAGTTACGATAGAGTCGGAAGAAATGATTCCGGTGGGCAATGGCAGCCGAGCAAGCGGGTGAGAACCATGGAGACGAATGAGATTTAAGCTGGAATTTCCTAGCAGGGATGAAGGCATCGATGCCAGCCTTAACCCAGGAGGAGACCTCGGATGCACATTCTTCGATGGGAAGACTAAAGACGTTGTTCCAAGGGATGTCAGAGAGGAAATCTTGGAACGAATCCCAGTCTGCTCTTTGATAGCAGTAGGATATTCTACTTGTCTGGGTTTCATGGGTCGGGCGGGAGTGGAGTGAAATATTGACCGACACTACAGTGTGGTCAGAGTTTCCGAGTGGGCAGAGTTGTCTGGTAGTGCAAGAGTCTGGGATGGAAGTGAAGCAGAGGTCCAGAAGTGAGTCCCTTCTGTTAGGGTTGTCGGAGAAATGCGTGGGGAAGTCCACTACTTGCGTAAGGGATTGGGTGATTGAAAAGTTCATGGTGTGGACACCAGCAGGGTCGGTGACAGTGTTCTTCAGCCACTTGGTGTGGTGGGCGTTAAAGTCACCAAACACGAATACATGAGCAGAGGGATGGGAAGAAATGGCTTTGTCAATATTGTCAGAAATGATGTCAAGTAACGAACAGTCAGGGGAGGAAGGAGAGTGGTAGAGAAAGAAGAGATAGCTAATCGAGCTGAGAAGTGAGAGGCGGAAGCACATGAAAGAATGATCTGGGGATTCAAAAGATGACACCCTAGCTAAGGGAAGGTGTTCGCTGACATAGACACCAAGCCTATGCATATGAACATTGGAGTCCTTCCTGAAGAGGGGAAGGTAGCCAGGAACGTAGAACTCAGATGAGGGGATAGAAGGGTTAAGATTAGTTTCACATAGGGCTAATATATCAGGTGAGTTATTATGGAGGAAAGAATCTACGCTGGGGAAGTTGGTGCGGATGCCGCGTATGTTAGCGAAAGAGATGCAGACAGGTTTGGGCGTTTTCAAATGAGCTGGTTTAGTTTTGCTATTATGTTTGCTTTTTTCCATAGTGATTCAGTTAAGGAGAGGTCTTAGAATAGAATCAGTCGGTCAATCATTTGCAACTTGTGAAGGATGGAGACTGGTGCGGCCTACAACATAATGTGGCCTCGGGGTTGCCCACCGAACGTTCATGCAGGGATGCCCGTCCATGCGCGATATGGCACTACAAGAACCCCGGTATTATTCAACTGTTGATCAGAGCAGCCTCTCAAGACGCTACGCAAGAGTTCGGGCTCCTAACTACCAGTCGGAAGTAGCAACCAGGAAACTGCCAACCCGGTACCCTCAGAATGTAAAGACGTTGCCACCATACTCCGTAACTGCAAAGAGCTTCCAGCTGAACTAAAACTAAGACCAGAGAAAGGGGATGAACCGGGAACCCCTTCCTAAACAAGAAACAAGGCGATCACCTCTAAACTCATTCAAAAGAAGGGGGTGGAGTGCGAGACCGGCCGATAGTAGGAACTATCTACTCCAATTCATAGCAAATTAATTAAAATGTTTAATACAAAACTTTCAATTTTGTTTTAAACTTGATATTTTTGGGGAAAAAATTTAATTCCATCAAAGTTTACAACTTTTTTTAAAAGCAAATACATCAAGCTTTCAAACCAATGTTTTTGTTCCAAGCTTGACTATAACAGATGAAGCTGGATGAAATTCTGCATTTGAGACAATGCTGTTATATGTAAATCAACTAAAATTTAAAGAATTTGCAAATTTCTTCTCTTCACTTTTACAAAAATTCACAATTACTTGTGAAATCCTGATTTTGACAAACAGGAAAAAATTGACCCCGTACTGAAAGAAAAAGACAAAGCTGGATTTTGCGATCAGATGTTAAATTAATTTTCTAACCAATGGAAAGAAGCGATTTGAAAAAACTGAGAGCAAAGTTAACACGCCTATGTTAAAAGGTCTTTCGGTATAAAAAAAAAAAAAAGAAGAAAAAAAAAAAGAAGAAAAAAAAAAAAGCCAAATCAGTCAGTGATATGGAAGCAGCAATATCATACACCAGCAACATGCGACAAAAGAAACTTCAAGTCTGACCAGGACACAAAGTTCCATTACAGTTACACATTCATTCTTCTATTTCACATGTGCTATTTTCCTTTACCTCTTCTCCATCCTCAACATTCCCACAGTCAACAAAGAAGATGACAACGAGATACTTCAACTGAGTCCTAAATATTAACATCCAATAAGTACAATTTCCTTTATTGCTTCACTTTCTCACTGGCCATAAAAAAGGAATAGACTTTATTAAAACACATTCACTATTTACAACTAGAATTCTGGACACTTTAAATCCTTACTACTATTTCTCTTGGAACATCTAACTACATACATTTTCTCTGAACATTAAACTCCTACAAATTCATGTTATTTTGTTCTGTTAATAAAATTCTACTTTAACATACAAAATGATATTCTATTCTTCCACATTCCAACTTCTAATGATTTCTCAACCCTAAGTTGTGGGGAGTTTGGTTATGTTTCACATAAGGCTAATTTAATAAATATTTAACCTTTTCCCAACTAAAAATCCAATCTTTCTCTTCAATAAAAAAAAAAAAATCCTTACAAATGACCACATGCAGAGAATAGAAGAAAATTCATTTTTTTTTTAATCATTGCATCCCAAGCAAGGCAATAAAGTTATTAAAACATAATGGGTGTGAGCAGCCTTTGAGATTTGAAAAAGAAATCACTTGACCGGCGGTCAAGAGCGAGGGAAAATTTACTCGCCGGACTCCATTTTCTTAATAGTCGCCTTAAAAAAAAAAAAAATAGCGTGAATTGCTGACGGAAAACAAAAAATGAAATCTTAATTAAAATTTTGAACGTGTTAGAAAGGATTAAATTTTTTTAAAAATAACAACAACAAAATTTGATCTTTCCTCTTAATAATACTAATAGCATAAACATTTTGATGATAAAACTTTGTTGTTATTAAATTTGAGCCCTTTTAACATCCTTACATGTTTTTTTTTTTGTTTTTTTTTTTGGCAATTAAAGTTTTGAAAATCAAAGTTAACTGGAAAGCAAGGGACCACAAGAAAGAAGTGAGAGAGAATGAGTAATGTTATTGTTTTGTTAGCATAGTAATTACAATTACAAGCCATTTCAACTGTAAAATGATGAGACCAAGCTGCCAACCAAACCAATACTGCACTTAAATTCGTAAACGACGTACCAAAGAGAAAAGAAAAATTATCACAAAAATATTTTTAGAAAAAATACAGGGAGCTACATTATGGCAGTAAAACTCAGTGAAGCCAAGACGTCAAGTTATAACCGACAACATTGAATCTTCTTTAGTACTTTGAATTTGAATTCTTCCATTGCTATCAATAAATTCTCTGTTCCAGGCTAACTTCCTCAATAACCTTGGTGTTAGGGGAAATCTGCTATAATACTGAGTTGAGAACTGATCATATCAGGAAGGTAGCTGATGAAAATTAGGATTAAGAAGAACAATGTAGGTCCAAGGATAGAGCCCTGGGGGACACAAATTATTTTTGTTTGAATTTGTGGAAGAGAGCTATTGTTTGCCTTCATCTTTGTTGCTAACGTTTCGGTTGTTGTGTCCTGCGGCCTTCATCAGGTGCATGTCGATGAGAGTAATCTTCAGGTAATTTGAAACATAACAGTTTTTTTTACGTGAGTAGATTGTTCTCGCTTCGCTCATTCTTTTTTTTTTTTTTTTTTTTTAGCTATTGTTCCGTTATTACTATCCCTAGTGTTTACTGCGTTTTAAGTTTGTATTATTACCCAGTTCAGTAGTTCTTACTTTAGACTTAAATCAACTGGGAGTAAAAAAAAAAAAAAAAAAAAAAAAAAGATATTTTGTAATAGTTAAAATAAAAGTTTAAAATTATTCAAGAAGAGTCAAGACTATTTTTTTGTTAGGAATAAAAAAGAAAAATATTTTTAAAAATTACTTTATTTTTAAAAATAGAAGGTTTGCACGCGGTGAGATTAAAGATAATGCTGGAAAAACAATTAGAGAACCAATTTTATATATTATTTAATAATGCTCTATTTTAATATTCGAAAAAATGTTTTCTTTTCTAGGAAAAATAAATAAATAAAAAAATAAAACAAAATCATGAAACCAAATTTAAATTTACGATGCCTTTTTATTTTTAACCTCACTTTATTTATTTGAAGGGAAATAAAGAGGGTATATTAATTGAGACTAATATGTTATTATTTTATATATATTTTTCTTAATCTATCGCTCATAGTCTAACAATTCGATGAATTTTACAATTTCTCTTCTTAGGAATGCACATGCTAAAAAAAGTTTTAAATCATTATTCATCCTACTCATACACACATGCAATTTTCGAAAGAATAATAGTTTAATTGGGACGATCATAAGTAAAACAACAAAAACTAAATATATTTTCTTAATTAGAGAGAAGGTAAACTGTCTTATTTGATTAATCTCGTAATTAAAACTTTTAATACTTACTTTCTTTGAGAGCATCTTGTCTTTAAAATACACAACACGTGGTTCAACCAGCAAACATCAGTTGACAACTATTTCAAACGTTTGTTTCGTATCATCGTTGTACAACCACTGTCTTATTAAGATTATAACCTGTCAATTAAATATTTACTTTTAGCTTAAGATTTATTTTATCAGAAATCTTTTTAAAAGAAAGTTTAAATTTTTAACGATAAATAAGACTAAGAGTGTTGTTACTAATGTCCTATTCTTCACTTTCGTATATCAGTTCAACCCCGCAGTTCTGATTTGTCCTTGATCACTGTGTGCCGATTCAAGTGAGTTTACTAATTTCTCTTTTTTTTAATGTACAGTTCAGTTCCCCCCCATACACAGTCAGTTTATTATATTAATAATTTTAATGAGTCCATAAATCATTTAGAATATATCTATGATAGTATATTTTCAAAGTAACCCTAAAATTAGCCTTGTTCCTAGAGGGCAATGTAATTGATTGTATTGAAAGTCTCTAGTCTAGTTTGTTACTGCTTTTTGAGCATTGGAAATTTTTTTTCTTTCAATTTAAAATAATTTTAATTCTTTAAAAATTCACATAAAATATCATTTTTTTTTGTCTTTTAACTACACTGACCAATTTTACCAAATAATTATTGCGTTGTTTTTTTTACATTTTTTTTCGTCACCAACAGAGACAATTTGAGATTATAGCAAAAATAAAAAAGTAATGCTAATTTTATTTTAAAATACTGAAGATGAACATTTCACAAAAATCTATTTTTAAGTGACTTAATCGACGAATTGTCTTTTCTTAAACTGTCGAAAAAAATGTATCAAAAATAGAAAGGTCGATACCTGCCCAGCTGTAAAAAAAAAAAAACTAAAAAAGCAAAGTCAAAGAAAATGTCACCTCAAAAAAAAAAAATCCAAAACGTTTTTTTTTTTTTCTTTCCACTTTTAAGTTTTTAGTTTTTACTTTTACAGGTGCACTTAAATCGTTGTTTGAAAACAAATGATTATTTGCGACTAGATGTTGGTTTTATAATATTTTTATTTATTTATTTTTTTTTTAAACATTCTTCAAATTTTTTATTATGCCTTCCCAAGTATTTTTTTTTTTTTTTTTGTAATATTTACTAGATAAAAAAAAATCTGCATATAAAACTTAAAAACAAATAAAAAAAGTCTACTTGTTGCTAGCTCTTCAGAAGAACATAAAAACAAAACTACAAGGATTTTGAAAATATGGTGGTGGTGTTTGAATTTAAGGGTAAATCTGGAATCTGGATTATTTTAAGTTGACATTTTAGGTCATATGATTGAGAAAAATGTTATCAAACTACTATCTGAAAAAGCCAAAGCTATTGTTCCCAGTTCCTAAAACTTTGAAAAAATCTATGCCAGTTCCTTGGCATGGTGTGAATTTTTTTAGGAAATTCATCCCCCACTGACAGATGTTTTTCAAGTATAAAATTAAAAGAACTGTGATATAAATATTTTTGAAGAAGAGTTGTCAGCATTTATTTTGGCAAAGGAAAAGTAAACCAATATTAGTAACCTCACTTTCCCCAATCATGAAACAGTTTTCCTTGGCAGTAGATGCCTCATGTTTTGCCACTGAAGCAGTCTTGCAACATGAATCGGACAAATGGTTACCTGTGTCTTTCTTGAATTATCAGAAATTGGTACTCAGTACAGCACCAAAGTTAATGGCAGTTTACTGTGCCATATGACATTTCTTGGAAGTTAGGTCTTTGCATGTGCTCACAAACCATAAACGTTTAATCGGGGCAATCAAGGTAAAATAGGATAACTATTCTCCTTGGGAACTTCTGCATCTGAATTTCATCAGCCAATTTATAACTAGTATTCAATAGATCAAAGGCTCTACAAACATTCTAGCAGACATGCTCTCCAGGAATATTTCCACAATTTGATTTTGAAGCTATTGCAACTTCCCAAAAAGATGATCTAAGATGTCTTCTAGTAGATAATTCTTCATTACAAATGAAGGAAATATATATTCCACATGCAAAACATTCCATTTGGTGCAACATTTCTACAGGAAATTTGTGACCTTTTATTCCAAAAACTTTGTAGAAAACTATCACACTCGGGTATCAAAGCAACTTACCAGGAGTAAACAAAGATACAAGGGATTGAATACTTTATTGTATACCCTGTCAAAAAGCCAAAGTTGTGAGACACCTACATTTTTCCCCAATTCCTTATACTTGATTTGACCATGCCCAAATCAACATCACTGAACCATTCCCTTCCTGTCATAAATATAACTATCTCCTCATCTGCATTGATAGATTCATTTGCTGGCCGGAAATAATTCCCCCTACCTAAATCAGTTGCACAGTTTTATAACTAGTTGGGTCAGCAGATTTTGTTTCCACTACCATCAGCATAAATAGAAGAACACAATTTGAATCCTCACTTTTCGCTTCCCTAACCAACCTACTTGGTACAACCAGAATTTGTACAACTGCTTACCATCTTGAAGCTAACAGCATGATAGAATGTTTTCATCATTCTCTTAAGGAATCCCTGAAAACAGCACAGAACTATATTTCTTGGCTTTACAATATTCCATATTATACTTTATGGGCTAAACTTGCATATAGCACACCTTTACATCTTCCAGGAGAGTTAATAATCAAACCAAATGAACCACTCTTGGATCCTGCTTCAATTGTAGATATGTTTAGGTTGAAGATGTCTCAAGAAACATCTGTCTCCTAGACAATCATGCTAGAATCACTCAAAGACTGCAACTTATAAAATTCATTGCAACCAACATCCCTTACAACCAGCTTACAGAGGTTCTTACAAGGTAATAAAATGTAGAGAGAAACCTTTCATCATTGTAATTAATAATAGCCAAGAGAATATTAACATTAATCAACAAAAAAGGGCTAATTTAGAATGTATTTGTAAAGATTCATTAGAAACAATTAAGCAGACACGACCTAGAACTTCAAAGAGCAGTCATCATATTCAGTTAGTCAGTTAAGTGCCATACGTGATACACGCTTGGGCGATCATGTCTCTTTCGAGACATGACTGACTGGGCAGAAGATTATCCTGCAGTAGGTTGCTATTGCTTTCTGCGGTAGACTGGTTGCTGACCAAAGCTATAGAACCTAATCTGTCCTGCTATTTAACCCATAACTGGAAGGATTAATACCTTTCCCAAGGGTATTTGCGCGTAAGTGAATACAATGGATTCGACTGGAATTCGAACTCGGCTTCTCGTTCCGAGCCGATATCCACTGTACCACAACGCACATCCAATGCACATGCATTAGATGGCCTAAAAAACAATTTTCTTGCCAGACTTAATAAACATTCTTTTTCTTGAGATTGTTATACAACTATCTCACTTGAAATAGGGTAATGTAGGGCCTTTTAATGTCAGTAGCAGCCCTTAAACATGCTAGTAGCAGTAGGAGCTATTTAACATAATACCAGCAGCTCTCAAATATAAAATCACATGAACCCTAAGGTAACTCTCTCTCCACTCCTCTATCAAAAAGGAACTGTGAATGCTTCACACTAAAAACACACCAAAACAGTAAATCCCACTAAAACCTATTTCTAAGCATTTCATTGTGTTACAAATTTACTTTTAGAAAATAAACTCTTGTTTTAAATTTTCCTTTTGTTAATTTTGTTTTAATGTTATTTTTGCATTGCAAATCAATTGGTCTGTTACTTTGGGAATGTACTTTATCACCACCATGATTTCAGGTATGATAAAATATTCCTGTAAAAAAAACTTAATAGTTAATTATTGAAGTAGCTAATCACTAAAAATTTTAATTAAATTTTTAAAGATTTATTCACAAATTAATAGTTTTGAAAATTTTGATATGTATTTACATCTGTTACCCCTCCCTCTAATTTAAATTTATGAAATTAAAAAATTCATTTTTGTAGGGCTTTGTTATATTTTAAATTTTAGTTATAAGCACAAGTCTTTGAAGAATAATATTTTGTATTTTTATTTTCTAAAACAAAATCCCCAGTTACTGAAAATCTGATCTGAATCATTAAATAAGAAATGCAATAAAAATAAGACATTATTAAATTAAGAAAGCTTTAAGATATACAGTGGAACCTTCCATATGCGACCACCCCTACTGCCATCAAAAACTGGTCACATAAGGCATGTGGTCTCTGACTAAAGGCTCATAGTCAAGACCTATTTTACACCAGGAATGTATATTCCACTCATCAGAATGTACATATTAGAATATTAACATGTAATCTGGCCTAACTTTAAAGAAATTTATTCAGCATAATTCATTTTAGAATTTTTTTAAAAAAAAGTATTTACATCGGTCAACAAGAGACCAAAATATTTATTCACAAAAATATTTATTAAGTGGACTTTAAAAAAAAGTCAGTTATTGCTTTCCTGTTTGTGCCTGTACTAATACTAGCCATTTCTTATAAAATATGTAGGTTGGAAAAATTTGTGATGTATATAGTTTCAGTTTTTCTTAGAAGTGAGTGATAGCAAAAGAGAATGTGGATAATACATGGAAAAACAAAACAAAACATACAAAAAACTGACAGCAGATCATGGGTGGTGGGTAGAGAAACAGAGATAGATATACCCAGATAGAAATTGAGTAGATAGATACACAAAGAAATAAAGGAACGAAAAAGGTAGACATTTGAGAAAGGGACATAATTGTGATTTTCGAAATCCCTGAATTTATCCAAGTCAGTACAGAGACTGCATAAATCCCTTGAACATGTCAAATGCAATATATGTTGTACAAAACAGAACTCAGGCAATGTACATTTCAACAAGAAATATGTTTGATACAACACTACAATAATGAAACAATGAGGAAGTGTTCCTGGCTTGTCTCATATCAAAATGAAATAAATTACTCATTTAGTTTCTCCTATTTGTAACATACAATGTGTGTTAGCACATGCAATACCCTGTCTTCATCAGCTGCCAACCCGGGGTCATGTCATGGTTTAGGTGGCTATGACGGGGACCACCACCCCTGGCGCCACCAGCAGTGTTTGCTACCAGGCAGGGTATGAAGATAAACTTGTTGATTGTCCCTCTTGTATATTCTCATAAAGTAAATAAAATGATTGTTCCTCTTTGCAGCTTGTATTGGCAATGAAATTTCCTGAACGTGTGCGTTTGCTGTTGTTATTAACCGACTCATGAAAGAAGAAAAAAAAACGTTGTAGATGATCACACAAATATCTCATTTGTGCATATTAGATTGTGATGTTGCGCGAATTTTGTTCGCTTGTTGTTTTGATCTCGACCAAATCCAACTTGACGCATTCTGTACCGTTGTTCAAATGCGGTGTGAAGCGCTTTTTAAACCATGGCCAGTGATGTCTATTTTAGAAAGGAAAGAAATAACTGAATGTCCCAGAAACCCTCGACACCCAACCTCAATAGGCATCACATTACACCTCTAACCATTGTCCACATATTTGGCACGCAGATTAATTTAGAAGTTATGGATTTTTTTTTTTTTTCCAAAGCATTTGCTTGATCAGCGATTTTCATTCTGTGATGTTAGTCACGTTCTGGAGGTGGTCGGTCAGTTAACATTAGCAAATCGTCCATGAATAGAAAAATGGTCATTAACAACAGGTGGTCGCTGACGAAGAGGGTCACTTACGGCAGGTTCCACCGTGTATATATTGTGGATACTATTGTCTTAAGAAAAAAAAAATTCTAATGATTAATGAATTTTTACAAGAATTGTTTTCATTTTTAACAAATTTTAATTCGAATAATTCTTAGTTTTAAATCTTTTAAAATTATGTATTGTACCAGTTACATGTTAAGTTATATATCACACGCAGACACAGACATAGACACACACTAACTAGAAAAGCTTACTAGAATTTTGGGACCATATTCTGCCCTCCATCCCCGGTATTTTTGTTTTTCTTTTTTTGTGTGTGTGGTGATATTTGTAAATATAGTTAAATTTCTCAGTCTGTCAACACCTAATAAAAACACCCACCTTCATGTTGATCAAGAAACTAATTTTAAAAGCAATTAATCAAGTGTAAAGCTAAGCTAATTCTATTTAATTTTGGAACACGGTCGTGATAACGTGAAACAAAGAGCATTGGTATCAGATACCCACAACCATGTTACAGGGTTAAGATTTATTCAAAATTTTAATTTTTGACTTTTCCTTTTTTACCACTAGAAATGAGATACCTTCAAAGATTCACTAAAAAAAGAAAAAAAAAATGAGCATATATCATGAAAAAGTAGTCCAAAGTTAATAAAAACAAAAATTTTCTTTATTAGCGAGCTGAAAAGCCAGAGGATTTTTTTATTATTTAGTTATATTTTTAATTCTTTTTAGAGTGTTTAAAATTTTGGTTAACAATTTTTTTTCCTGGCATCAACGTGGGACCATAAATCAGTATGGGAAATTTAGTCTTTTTGTAGTTGAAAATATATTAGATTTAGAAATTCTTGCAAAAGTCAGATAATTGTCCAATATTAAACTTTTAGGACTTATTAGCAAATAAATTACCTTTGAAATGTTTTTTTTTGTTTTTTTTGTTTTTTTTAAATAAAAGTAAAAAAAATTTTCTCAATAAAAACAATTTTATCAAAATCTTTATTATTAAGAGAAAAGGCCAGAAGATGTTTTTATTATTAAATTATGTATTTACTTTTTAAAACCTTCAAAATTTTGGTTTATTTATTTATTTATTTATTTTTTTTTTTGTCAGTGGGTGACCATAAATTAGTAAACTTTGGTGTTTTTTGCAGTAAGACAGTCAGCCTTTGGCTAGCTAAGTGCTGCCTGTTTCATTGAAACAAATCGCAACATATCAATTCTCACCTTAAACGTGATTAATTCTTAAAAATACAAGAACTAATGATTTAAGTAAATCTTGAATTTATTTATTTTTAAATTTTTTTTTTTTTTTTTTTTTTTTTTTTTTTTTTGAGAGACTTCATCCATACATATGCATAAAATATTTATTTTTTTTAACAAGCCAGGTGAACTAAATATTTAGTCGCTTATTTTTTTTTTTTTTTTGTAACTAACATTTTCATTCATTTATTTCTTAGCATAGATTTAGTTATAAAGTAGGGGAAGTGGTTCCTGTTTAGTTAATTTTCACACTCTGTTAAAAAAAAAAAAAAAGAGCACAAAAGAATGCAATAAGCTAATTAATGAAAGTTAAACAGATACACTGTTTTGCTACTTTACATGAATTTGAATGATATAGTTTTATTTGTGAGCCGTTTTTAACATTGACTACCCAAGTGTGTGGAATATACATTGGGATTGGTGTTTTATATATAAACATTTTTCATTACTCTTCAATAAGTCAAATGTCATAGCCTACACCAGTGTAAAAATTTAAATATCATAGACTTGATTGCTCTATGTTGAAAATGGTGCCCAAATGAAAATAATTCTGCAATTGAATTCTTTTAACAATAACAAATTAATTTTATAACTGCTCGTGTTTTTTCTTTCATTCCTTCTTTAAAGCTCTTACTTTTGAAACGGGAAACATTTATAATGATTTTCTCTAAAGAAATGCTTTTATTTTCAAATGAATAAATTATAAATAAATCACATACACATGTGTTAAACAAACTATCATTACAAAGACTTCAATTTTTAGATTATAGAAATATTTCTCCCCGGCATTTCTAAGTTATATGTTTTTGCATATGGTTTTTTGTAGTGGAAAAAGCCATGAAAAATTACTGTGAAATAGTGTAGTCCACTTTATGATGAGTCATAAGATCATGCAGCCCATTACTAGAAAAAAGGTTGCCCATGCCTGTGTGACAAGCATACTTTTCCATTTCTTCTCACTGCCATCTTCAGGGATGAAACACACACTACCAAACATGCTAACTAGAATCCAGACATACATACAGGACCTACCTGACCATAAAGTTGACTCAATAGGCATTTGAGGCAAAGAGCCTCATTACGATTGAAGCAAATTTGGGATGTACTCAGTTGTGATAAATATTGTTATTCCTGCTTTCTAACAAGACCAAATTAATGAATATATATAATGTGGGGACACCTAAATTTTTATGACTAATCGATAGTCAATCACTTCATTCCAAACTCTGACCTGTTCTACACTGTGTTTGTTTGATCACAAAGCCAGTTTGGGTTGAAAGTCACTGAAATTCACTGCATAAATGACCCAGACAGAGTTGGAAGTCACAATAAGAAAAATATCTTTTTGAATTTAAAAATAAGATGCTGTGTATGTGTGTGTGTGTGTGTTAAAATATTCAATAGGAAAACGATCAAGATTAGTTATTCATGGATAACATTATTAGCTCGCATAATAACCAAATCTTGAAGAAGTGTAGTGAATCCAATACAAATAATGGAATTATACCTCCCCCCTTTAATTGTAGATCTATAAATGTGATCTTTCAAGCTACCATCTATCCTAAGGAGAAATATAATGTTTATATTGGAATTTTGGTGGGAATTTGGAAGCAACAGCTTTATACACACAGGCACACCTTCAATAACCCTAATTTAAGATATCAAACTGCCCTTTCCCAAAAATACTGGAAATTAAAAGAAAATAACCTAAATCCACAGATAAAGAGGAAGCTGCTTAGCTATTAAGGGTCCTTGCCTTGCCTAAGAGACAGATGTAATCTATGTTTAATAGAAAAAATTAAAATTTTAATATCAGAATGTACTTCTGAATAAATGTAGAGTGATCATTAATATGTGTTGTCATAGAAATAAATTTAAATTGCAATAATTATCTTATTCCATTTAGTGAGAACAGAATTTTTTAAAAATTTGGCTAAGCAGTTACCTTTTCCCCACTACCTATCACTATTAACCCAAGGGTCAAGCCATATACCCTCCACTACCATAGAAGAAATTGCTACTAAGATTCTGCTAGCTTAACCCTGTAATAGCTAATATTCCTCCATGCCTTCTGTTGCTAGACCAAACCTCCAGTATTAGAATTTTCCTCATTCTTTGTTTAAATGAGGTTGACATGCATGTCTTAGACTGACATGTTGAAAATGGCTATTTCTCCTCTAAATTTTATCTGAATTCACAGATATATATAGTGTTCAGTATTTGGTGTGAGTTTATCATTCTAGCAATTATAATAGCCCATAGAAGCCCATGGCTTTTATAGGCTGTAACACTTTTATCTAAGTTGGTTAGTCTGGCTCAAGGCTAAAATCAGAGGTTCTTCCAAGACAGACAATCATATAACAGCACAATCTCTTGCCTTAACTCTATCCATACCAGGCTGGAATTCAAACTGAACCTCTCTGAAGACCTAACTCTTGCTTATATTGAGCCTCGTATCCAGTGGGAATTGTGTGTGATGCACTCTGGGTATGCTAGCATTTCCAGATGACCAATCAGGGATCACATTGTCAGTCACTTAATCAACCTTGTCATCTTCTCTCCTGTGTGAGTATTATCAGCATTGCAAAACTCCTTAAAAACAAAGAAACCTTATTTCTGAGAATTCTGTCTCTCTTTCTGACCAGGGATGGCCAGTCTTTGAGGGTCACAAAATTCTTTCACCAATTTCCATAGGAAATTGGTGAAAGAATGGATTCTACTTCAAATCAAGCCATAGTCAGCTGTCATCAGTGGTTGTTAATTTTTTACAATAACAGACTCATATTTTACCAATAATGGTCACCCTGATTTTGGGGACAAGAAACCATACTGAATTTTTTTTTTTTCAGTATATCAATTAGTCTATCCAAATCAATTTGTTCCTTTCTTTTGGTACCAGAAAATAGTGTTGCAGTGAAAATGCCTACTCTTTCTATAATATACAAGCGGTATAGCAGGGAATGAATGCCAAGTATTCTTGTCACTATGACTGGTTTTATCTCAAGTTTTAAAACTGTTAGTCTTATTAAACAATCATTTTGTTAAATTGGTTTGTGAAATTGTGGTGCAGTGGATATCAGCTCAGAACAAGAAATCGAGGAGCTGATTTCAAATTCCAGCTGAATTCATTGCATTCACTTACGCACAAATCCCCTTGGGGAAAGGTCTCTTCCCTCTAGTTATGGTTTAATAACAGGACAAATTTGGTTCTAAAGCCTTGACTGGCAACCAGTCTACCGCAGAAAGTAATGGCAATCTACTGCGTGATAACCTTCTACCCAGCCTGTCCTGTCTCTTTGGAGACATGATCGTCCAAGCGTGTATCACGTATGGCACTTAACTGACTGATCTAAATTTATTTATAAATGAAAATAAATATATATATATATATAAATAAAAGGCAAGATGTTTGTGTGTGTCTGTTTATCTGCCTGTATGTCCTTTATACAAATCCACAATTTTTATCCGATTCTCACCAAACTTCACACAAATATTTTTTAGGCAGAGTCTGAGCTCCAAGACCATGGATTAGTTTTAAAGCTTTCATTACACCCAGGCAACACCGGGCTATACTGCTAGTTATATATACTTGTGGACAGAAGAACAAAAAAAATTACAATGTATTTGTTTATCATTTAACAGAACGTTTTCATGTTAGTCAGCAGTGATACCTTTTCTCCCCATCAGAATAAAGTTTTCTAACGTATTATAATTGACTCTTACTTTTTCTAGATTGTCAACATGGCTGGAGGATTTATGAGTGATGCTGAAGCCGGCTTTACTGGATGGAAATACTACTTCAACTCTTATACAAGGAGAGGACGATTCAATGTGAGTAATAAGGGGAAGTCACTCTCATTGTAATCTGATTTTACTTTTTTCTTTGTCAAAGTTTAATCATAGTTTTGTTAAATTTGGTGTAGCATGGGAGGGGTAATCAGTATAAAGAAAAAGAATGCATTAAAAGCAATCTCTGCTCTTGAAATTTTTTTTTCTTTACCTTAGTTAAATAAGTTTATTATTATTATACTATTTTGTATTTGGATCTTTATCACATTTTGGCCATTGTGTTTGCCAGCTTTCATCAGGTGTATATTGATATACCGATGTTGATACAGAGAATTTTGAATTGAACCCTTTATTTAATCTACAGGGGTAGAGTGCTCTTTTTCTTATATTTTAGTACTTCTCAGTTATTGCTCATCGATTTTCAAGTACACACTGCCCAGTTCATTGATTAAATTAACAATTACAATGTAACCAAGTTTACAAACCAATTCTTTAATCCACTAGGCTATTGTCCTAATCTGCCTGTTGATTAATGCTTGTCATGTTTGGACTGCTATTGCTGTTGAAGACTTGCTGTCATTTGTCTTGTTCTTATTAGCAGAGATTTCTCCATAGAATGGAATTGCTTCTGAATATTTTCCTGGTGTTGCATGGAACACACATTTTTCTGAATCTTTTTCAAGAAGCCTTTGACATCAGACTGTGACAATTTTGTGGTCTTCCTCCTAGATTTTTCTGTTGTTTGCCAAGTAGTTATTCTGAAGGATATGCTAATTGTTTCTTGTTGGTATGTGTTTGGGTCACCACTTATGATTTTCACTAGATGTTGTACATTTGGAAGCAATTAAGGGATTGCTGAAATTGGTAAAACTATACCAACTCCAGTTAAATTTACACTTCATATGGCTCTAGTTTGGATTATTTTTATTTTTTATGTACAAAGCTATATATGTAAAAAGTCTTATATTATGGAATTATTTCTGTATATATTATGTATTATTCTGTTTATATTGTATATTTACTTAAAGAAATTAATCTCATCTTTTTAGTCATTTTATTTTATATTTGCAAAACTGTACATGTAAAAAAATGTTACATTGTAATATTTTTATTTTTGTTATATCTTTTACATCTTGTGAAAGATTATATTTCAACTTATAAAGTAGTTTTATTTTTTTCTGTAGTTATTTGTGTGTATGTAAAAAGTCTTTCATTATAGCATTTTTATTTTTATTTCTTCTAATCCTTTCAAAGATTTTGTCTCTAATTCTCTTAGAAAATATTAAAGAATGAATAGGAATGTTATAAAAGCCACATTACTTTTTGATATAAACCAGTTATGATATAGGCCTACTCAAGTTAGGAACGTATGCATAGGCTTTGAGATATGTAGGCTATACATTATTGTTTAATTACGTAAACAGAACTACAAGACCTCCTACAGAAGGTAGCCGAAGAAAATAACAAAAAAGGACTAGAAATAAACTGCACGAAAAAAAAGAAAAAAAAGAGCAGCCCAAAATGCCAAATACATGTCAGGGATAATAGAATCAAGCAGGTACAAAAATTTAAATAGCTGGGAAGTGTTATAACAGAAGACGGAAAGTGCGACACCAAGATCCGAAGGCGAATTGGCATGGCGAAGGAAGCATTTCAGAAGTTGAGTCAGATATTAAGAAACAGGACAATCTTGCTAGAAACAAGGAAGAGTGTACTGGATTGCTACATGCTGTCCGTCCTTCAATATGGCAGTGAATGCTGGAAAATACCATCAAAGATGAAAGAAAAACTTGAAACAACTGAAATGTGGTTTTACAGAAGGATGCTGCGAATATCGTGGATCGAGCATGTGAGCAATGATGAGGTCTTGGAAATGATGGAAACAAAAAGGAAATTAATACTGAGCATCAGGAAGAGACAGGTGAAGTTCCTGGGACATGCAATGAGGAAGGAGGGCTTGGAGAATCTGATACTAACAGGTCAGATAGAGGGGGGGAAAAGAGACGGGAAAGCAACGGATAACATTTGAAGGACCTAATCAGGTGGATGACACAATGAGGATTGCATGGTGTAACAGGAGAAGGCGTGCTCAGAGCCACCAGGAGTAGGGAAACATGGAAAGCCATGATCGCCTACGTCCTGAAGGGACAGGGCGCATAGAAGAAGAAACAGAAGTCGGAGTCAAAGATTTTGTGTTCTGTCTTCACAACCCTGGTGTTGTCAACATCAATCCTTTTCTTCACACTGTATGGATGGTGGAAACAAAGATGAGGACAATAAATAGCCCCTCATTTCTGAAATTCAGACAGAAACAAATTATAGTAATTGATTTGTGTTTGGAATTGACAAACCAAATTCAAATTCTGGCCAAATCTCTTGGAAAGTTCATTAGAGCAAAAGTCTCTCCCTCAGTTTAATTCCAGGGCTTGAGCCACTCAAGGTAAAAGGTTACTGAGTGAGGTGTGTGTTGTGAATGGAGGATAGATAACAATCCTTGATTTGAAGAGGTTAAGATTGTAGTGTTGAGCAAGTATCTATCCAAGAGTTTGTTCCAATAATCAGTGGTTGGGTAGGGGGCGCCTTACAATTGGAATAAGGAGGAGGGAATGTGATAAGGACAACTGTAAATCTCAACCATGAGATTGTTTCCTCATGGTTTTCTTTTTTTGAATATCATATTCCCTAAGCATGTAAGCATATTATAAATCTGACTTTTCTACCAAAATATTTACACTTACAAATTATCTTCCAACCTGATATGTTTTTTTTTTTTTTTTTTTTTTTTCCAGTGTGTTGCAACAATCTATGGTAGTATCCTGGCCATTGTATTATACAAGAAACTAAAAAAAAAGTCACCTGCTCCAGCAGCAATTAAAGCCAAGTGATAACATAATGGATTATATGTATATAGATGGAGATTAGTCTTTTTTAAAAAATGAGGCTTATCTCTTTCTCTCAAATGTAGTGACTTTTTGGTAAACAAAATAAAAACAGATTTGACCATGCTTGGAATTTTATTTATTTTTTTTTAATCCAAAGATGATTTTGTTCCTGAAATGTTTTAAAATTACAATGAAAAACAGCCTTGGTTAACAAATGAATTGGTATGTAGAAAATAAAATAGAAATATGGATTTTATAAATTTCAGCTTCAAGTTATATAACCTCTAGTCTTAACCTGAATTTTTTTTTTTTCCAAGTCATGATAGATCCAGTTGAATTACTCTTTAAATTCTTTCTAATTTATTAACTTTAAATGTTTGACATTTGAAAATTGTTAATTCTGTAATTTGTGTGAAGCAATACTTGCTTATTTGAAACTTGGTGGCAAGTAGTTTGATTTTGGGTTCCAACAAGATTTAATTTCTTCAACAATTACTTTTTTCAAAAACAAAAATTCCTGTCTGCATTCAGATTGAAATTTGAGTCACTGAATAGGGATTATTTTCAAAATTTTGGTATGAAATATCCTGAAAATTTATTTGTGAAATAACATAACCCAAACCTCTCTGTGTCATGTTCACTAACATACACGGTATCCGCACTAACCTTTATAGCGTAGAATCATTCCTTCAAACTAACTCACCTGATATCTTAGCCCTATGTGAAACTAACCTTGACCTGTCTATCTCCTCCTCTGAATTCTATGTTTCTGGTTACTTTCCCCTCTTCAGGAAGGACTCCATCCATATGCATGGGCTTGGTGTATATGTCAGCAAACACCTCCCCTAGTAAAATCTCTTGATTCCCTGGACCAGTCTTTCATGTGCTTCCGTCTCTCACTTCTAACCTCCGTTAGCTATCTCTTCTTCCTCTACTGCTCCCCCTCCTCCTCTGACTGTTCAGTACTTGACAACATCTCTAACAATATTGACAAGGCCATTTCTTCTCACCCATCTGCCCATATTTTCATGTTTGGTGACTTTGACGCCCACCACACTAAGTGGCTCAAAAACTCTGTAACTGACCCTGCTGGTGTCCACACTAGTAATTTTTCAATCTCCCAATCCCTTACGCAAGTGGTGGACTTCCCCACGTGTTTCTCCAATAGCCCTAACGGAAGGGACTCACTACTAGACCTCCGTTTCACTTCCACCCCAAATTCTTGCACCACCAGACAGCTCTGCCCTCTCGGAAATTCTGACCACGCCGTAGTTTCTTTCAACATCTCATTCCACTCCACCCCTACCCAAGAAACCCAGACCAGCAGAATGTCCTACTGCTATCAAAGAGCAGATTGGGATTCATTCCGTAACGTCACTTGGAACAATGATTTTAGTCTTCCCATTGAAGACTGTGCATCCGAGGTCTCCTCCTGGGTTAAGGCTGGCATCAATGCCTTCATCCCTGCCAGGAAATTTCAGCTTAAATCCCATTCGTCTCTGTGGTTCTCGCCCGCTTGCTCGGCCGCCATTGCCCACCGGAATCACTTCTTCCGGCTTTATCGTAGCCACGTGTCAGACCAAAACAGGCGCCTTTTCACTTCAGCTCGTAATAAGTGTAAAAAGATACTTAACGAAGCTAAGATGCTGTTTGCTGCCAGAATGAAGCAGCGCATAGCATCCTCTAAGTTCTGAGACAAAGATTTCTGGCGCCTCTGTAAAAGCGTGCTCAACAAGAGTAAGTCCTCAATACCCCCACTAATCAACAAGTTTGAGGTCCTCACCTCCTCAGCAGACAAGGCTGAATGCTTTGCCCATAGATTCTTGACCAATTCGTGTCTGGATTCATCTGGAGTCCAGACACCAGAATTCCCATCTAGAACTGAGGCCCAATTGAATGACGTCCACATCACACCCTCGCTGATTTCTAGCATAATCTCAAAACTTGACCTGCACAAAGCGAGTGGTGGGGATGGAATCCCAATCAGTCTTGAAGAAATGTTCCCCTGAACTCTCCTCTGTCCTTTCTAAGCTCTACAACCTCTGCCTATCTTCCTCCTGCTTTCCTGCCTGTTGGAAGTCTTCTTCTGTGGTTCCAATATTCAAGAACACTGGTGAGCTCTCAGACCCCGCAAATTACCGCCCTATCAGCCTTCTTCCAATCTTCGACAAAGTGTTTGAAGCCATTATCAACGCCGAGGTGGTATAGCATCTCACGGCCCATGGGCTCCTCTCGGACAAATAGTATGGCTTCTGCTTCACCAGGTCTACTGCTGATATGCTAACGACCATCACCGAGTATATATACCAGGCTCTCAACAAGAATGGTGAAGCCCAAACTGTCGCCTTGGATATCTCTAAAGCATTCGACAGAGTATGGCATGCCGGCCTTCTACGGAAACTGCAAAGCTACGGCATTACTGGACTTCTGTTGGACTTAATCCAGTCATTCCTCTTGAACCGCACACTGAAGGTGGTACGCCGATGATACCACAGTTTACGCTTACCTCGATCAAAAATCTGGTGTTGCCAATTAACCACCACAGAAAACCACACCTCCCTCTCATTAGCATGGAACAGGCTTGCCTCCCAGGGAGTAAAACACTATGCCTGCTTGGCCTGACACTCTCAGCGGTACTCAAGTGGAATGACTATGTCGAATCCATTGCTAAATCCACTGCCATGAAAGTCAGCTCTCTGTGCAGGGCCCGGAAATTCTTTTCGTCTGAATCTATCCTGCACTTATACAAATCTACCATCTGCCCGTGTTTTGAATACTGTTGCCACATCTGGTTAGGTGCCCCTGCTATTCTCCTCGGCCTTCTTGACAAAATACAGCAAAGAATCTGTAATGTGATTGATACCAACTTAGCTGACCGCCTGCAGTCACTCTCTCACCGGCGTGACGTGGCTTCCCTGTGCCTCTTCTATAAGTACTTTCATGGCTTCTGCTCTGATGAACTTAAATCACTGGTGTCCCCCAGGTGTGAGTTTGCACGAGATACTAGATTGGCAACTAGGTCCCACCATTTTACATTGAAACCGAGGAAATGTAACCGCAATTTCTACTCCAACAGCTTCTTTTCTCGCACTTCCCGCCCGTGGAATTCCCTTCCGCATGCTTGCTTCCCCAACGGCTATAACCTCCAGGAATTTAAATGTAGGGTCAATAGACACCTCCTAACACACTCACACCCATTCTCTCCATCTCTCTCCCTATGTACATCCTAACTAGTCTATCACCCGCCTTCTGACATTTCATATACCAAATTGCCCTATGTAACCCCCTGCGCTATAGTGGCAGTGGAATGCCTTGCTTGGGGTGACATGATTTAAAAAAAAAAAAAAATTTTTTTTCACTAAATGAAAATAATTTCATAGCACAGAATAATTTCTAGACACATTCTAGAATATTCAACATTTTCCTTTGATTATCCATTAGTTGTGCAAACATTAAACTTTTTCTTTTTAAATTGTAAAAATAAGAATTATTTGATTTTCATTCTTTTGAAAACTATGATTGACATTTTTATTTCTTTTAAAGATTTGTTGCTAATCCAAATTCTGACATTTCCAGTTCAGCCAATACTTCAATAAGATATTGATTAGTTTTGATCTCTGTTCTTTTTATATTATGTTATGAGTTTCTATCAGAATGCAAGAACGAAAAATGTATTTGTTTTGAAAGAAGCCAGGTTACTCATCTGAACAATTTTTTTCTTAACTAATCTTGATAAATGTATTGGAATAAAAATAAGTTTTGTTTTATTTCTCAAGTCTCAACAATTGAGTTATTTCAAACTTAGTTTACATTAGTTTTGTAAATCATGAGTTTAAAATATCTTTTACTAAACTCTACATTGTTCTCAAAAAGCATTGCTTGTCACACAAATACACATATATTAGTTACCTGAGCAATGGTCTGTACAAACCATACATTGAGGACTCACATAACCACACAACAACCTACACAAATCTATCCAATTTCGTTTAGTACCAACTCTAGCAATAAGGACATTTTTTTGACAATTCTAAAATTAAATACATTAATGCTTTAGAAAAAAAAGTAAACTCAACACTAGTTTAGAATACTCCGTTAAAAACAAGTTAGGCAGAAATCACGTAAACGTAACATTATTTGGTTTGACCCACCTTTCAGTTGTAACATCCAAACTAACATTGGCAAACTACAGTATTTACATTATTGTTCTCATCTTTGTTGCCATTTGTACAACACTAGCTGCTAGGAATTTTGAACTGGGGTATATCATTCTCATTCTTTGCGAATTGAAGTCATGAGTTATCCCCCTCTAACCAGTTACTTGTTCACCACTGTTGTAGACTGGTATTGTACTCACAGGAACTAATGTCTATAGCCACAGGGCCATGTGTCCTTAAGGACAAGAACTGAATTTTTGGTACTTACAAACCTAATATCCGGTAACCCTTATTTATTTTTTTTTTTACTAGTTCATATTGCAATTTTGAAGACTAATGATTTTCTCTGGCACTCCATATTACTGGTTCCCATATTGTGTTCATCTCTATGCTTGGTTGGCTTAGTTTTGAATCCTAGTATATGTGCTGATTCTTTAAGTTTACGTAGTTTCCAGTGGTGGTCTCTATTATTTTAACTTCATTCCATAGGGGGTCTTACTCAGAAGAGGTACTTGCAAAGTGTAGAACCACTTCTGAAGATAGTCCTGATGTTATACAGACTAGATACTTTGTATTTAAATTCCTGGTGCCTGAAGAAGACCAGAACATACAACAGCCAAAATGTCATACAAATGGCATCAAAGATGATGACAATAGTCTGAATAATGTAAATACTACCTCATCTCAGAAATAAACAAATATTGGTAAACTCTTCCTATACTTAATTCACAAACATTTATACCATTCACCCATTATTAACAACTGTTTTTCTATGTACAGACAACTCGCTTATATTAACTGGCCTTCAGAACTCGACCAGCTACTACCATCAACAAGTGAAAAATCACTGATCAAGTGACTGCTTAAAAAACAAAAAAAATAAGTTTTAGCCTACACTCCCAACTTCTAAATTAGAAGAAATTAAATGAGTAATCTATTTTATTTTACTTCCTCATTGTTTTGTTATTGTAGTGTTGTATCAAACTGTTAGTACTTGTTGAAATGTACATTACCTGAGTTCACCTTATGGACAAACATCACCTGTTTTGTATCAACATGAGTTCAAGAGATATATGTTGCAGCTTCTGTTCAACTTGGATAAATTCAGAAATGGAAGGGTGGGAGGAATGACAGCTATATGTCCCTTTTTTTTATGTCTTTATCTACTCTATATCTATCTGTTTCTCTAATCTGATCACTTTTTGTCATGTATTATTGCAGATTCTTTTACTATCACTCACTTCTAAGAAAAAATTGAAACCATATATGTTACGTATTTTATAAGAAATGGTTAGTATTAGTACAGGCATGAAAATTTATTTAGTTTTTTTTAATCTGCATTCTTTAGAATTTTCGGATGAAAAAAAATGTGTTGCTATTTTTTAAATTTTAATTATAGAATAAACATTTTTTCTTTACTATTCTAAAAATGGTGGTTTCAGTGTATTGGTTCAATTAGACTCCTCTGTGAGTATCCCCAGCTAAGAAGGTGGTGATAATGACTTACTAATATGATTTTTCCATGTTAGAGAAGAGCAAAGTTTTAGTTCTCATGCACAGAACCACAAAAACAAAACTCAAACTTTTTTTTTTTTGGTTTAGGGTCAAATTACATACATTCTTCTGGCCATTCTCAATAATGCAACATTCTTAATTAAAAAAAAGAGGTTAGTTAGTATCACTTTGAACAGTTTAAATATTTTTAATCTAATAAATAAATTCCAATAGTTCTTGTTGAGTAGCCACTGTATAGAAATATTGAATCCCCTCTATCATTGTATCTGTTGCAGTAGCATTTGAAATACCAGATGATGTCAGTGGACATGGATGATGATAGCTGGGTTGATTATATCACCATGGATGATGCTATGATCCCAAATAAAACTCTGGGAGACAATTAGAAGATACTCAAGAAGTCACAGTCTGACAATGAGGAGGAAGAAGAGTATGAGCCCACTTGAGATGTGATTACTTGACATGGTTGTCAGTGCCCACCTCAAGGATCTGAAATTATTTGCTTTGGTTCATGAAAGAAAACCAAGAAATGATGGACTAAATACATAAGTGCCAACACCAATTAGAATTGAAGTGGTTGTATTACAAAAAAAAAAAAAAAAAACCCACCATACAGACTGAAATAACAGATGTTTTTTTTTTTAAATTCACACCATTGTGAATAAATAATTTAGTCTCTTTTGTAAAATAGTAAAAACTGTAAATACATTTTTAATATTTTAAAAATTAATTATGCTGTATAAATTTCTTTAAAGTTAAACCATCTTCTTATGTTCTCATTTATTTATAACCAGATTACATGGTAAAATTCTATGTACATTCTGGTGAGTGGAATATACATTCCTGGCATAGATAGGTCATGAGTAGGTACCTTCACTCATTTGCAATAACTAAACTTTTAAATTGAATTTTTAAAAATAAAAAAATTTTCTTGAGACTTATTTTAGTTTTAATTGAAAGCTAAATGATTAAATTTACTATTTCCAGCAAACAAAATATTCTGGTGTATTTCAAACCAAAATTATACTGACTGGTATCTAAAGTTTTGAGATTTCAAAAAATTTTTTCAAGTTTTTAAACTAAAGTTAATTCTCTGTTTTAAAAATCTTTCAAAAATAAAATATGCATCTGTGAAGTGTTATTTTTTGGAAAACTAATTTAAAGTTAAATTAATCTGATTTATACAAGTATTACTTATTTACAGCATGAAATTTAGAATAAAACTATTTCTTAAACACAGTCTGTTGATGTTTCTGACCTCTTCCCCATATATTTTACATGTGATGATAGCCAGACAGAGGCAAGATAAGATGAATATATGGCGAGTGGAATTGACAAAATTGCACAAATTTTTTTCCTGTGAGGGGAAGAAATAATGAAACACATGACCTTTTAATGTACACATAGAATGACCATAAAAAAAAAATTATTTTAAAAATATGAAGGCATGATTTGTAATAAAATTTTCAATCAGTAAATAGTCTTCACTTAAGTTAATAAACTAACCCCAACAAGTCTTTGAAGTATTTTAAAAATTATTATTAAAAAAAAAAAAAAAATTATTCAGACTATAATGTTAATATATATTATTCATTAAAGCAAAAGCTTATCAAATTAAATCATGTCAGGCAAAATGTTAAAAAAAAAAAAAAAAAAGTTATTCCTCAATGAGTCCTGCATTTAATCAATAAAACCAATTTTTCCAACAAAATTTAATTTAAGATTTCATGAATTTACATGGTAGTGGTGGTAACAGATGTAAAAAAAAATTTTTACCAAGATTTTTTTAAAATAATAATTTAAAAAAATAATTTTCTTCATTTGTGAAATCCTGAAAGTTTCATTAATATTCAACAATTATTTGATTGTTGCAAGAATTTTCAAATTAATGTGTTTTTCACCAGAAAATGAGTTTTACAATATGATGTTACCTGCTAACAAAAACCAAAATAAGATTTTTTTATCAAAATTTTGAACGTGTTACAAAAGATTAAAAAATTTTTTAAAAATAAATAAAAAGTACTCCTATTAATAACATACATTTTGATGGGAAAACTTTTTTATTAAGTTTGGGGATTTTTTTTCTTTATACTATGCATCTTTTTCAGCAATTTAGTGAAGTTACCGAGTTATGAGACTTTGGTGATCGACCCCCTGCCATATGCAACCAGATTTTGATTGCAGTAGAGATGGTCACATATGACAGGTACATATATATATATATATATATATATATATATATATATATATACACACACACACACAGTAAAAAAAAAAAAGAAAGCCAAAATAAAAAAATAATATTTCTATTAAAGTTTTCTTTTTGGCCTAATTGTGAGCATTACAAAAAAACAAAAAAAACAAGAATCTTCAGAAAAATACAAATTAAACTATTTGAATAAATCACTTTCATAATTTTAGGATTCATTCAAAGGAGTAATTTTATTTTTTATTACTGAAATTAAGAAATTTAATTGTTGATTGATTTTTACCATGTTGCTGGTTACTTTTAAGTTGTATTCATATTCAACTTTTTTCCTTTTGCATACTAAAAAGCTTCAAAAATTCAATCACTGTTCTAGTGGGCCGACCTGAAATAAAATAATTTTTATATTAATTTATAAAAGAAATGCACAAATATAGTTGTAACAGTAATATAGGAACAATAAATGCCAGGACTATATAAGAATAATCCAGCTATTTAATAAGAAACAGAGGGTGGGGAGCCTACCTAGGGCAATGGCACCTTTAGTCTCTGCCAAATTACTCTTGTTAGAACTCAACACACTTTAAAAATCAGTGTGACAAGTCGTCTTTCAAACATACTAGTTTATTGCCATCTTTTTTCAATACCAAATTGCAAGAATCCAAATTTAGACTGTACAGGTATTGACAGATTCATGTTAGGTTTTACTAAAATATCCTGCATGAAATTTCATCGATCTACTTGTTAGGACACAGTAAACAAGTTCAACACCTCAATGTGGTGTAATGGTTAACAAGCTTATTACACTAGAATCATTACAATTGAGTAGTGAGTAAGATCCTCACTGGGTACCCCATACTTTCGACCTTGTGCTTAGAAAAATCACCATTAGCAGATGTGCACTGTGGTGCAGTGGATATCACCTCAGAATGAATTCAGAGAGCCAAGTTCAAATTCCAGTTGAATTCGTTATATTCACTTGTGCACAAATACCTTTGGAAAAGGTATTAATCTGTCTCTTCCCTCCAGCTATGGTTTTAAATAACAAGACAGATTGGTTGCCAACAAAGACTGTAAAATTCAGTCTATCACAGAAAATAATGGCAATTTACTGTGAGAAATTTTCTGCCCAGTCATTCATGTCTTTTTTGAGACATAATTGCCCAAGCTAGATACTTACCAAACAGACCTTACATTATAAAAAAAAAGAAAAGTGACATTTGGTTTCTGCAGCATTTCTAAAGAAATGCACCTCTAAGAATCACTTGCTTCATACCACTATTGAATAAGTACTCCATATTATAAATTTTAAGGGCTTTCAGTTTATGTAAATTCACTCTAAATGGATTCCCCAATGCAAGTCCTAAAAATAAAATGCTCATACCACATGATAAAATCTAAAATAATTTCAAGTTAAAATAAAACAAAAATTAATATTTATAGTATTTAAACCATGTTTGATAAAATGGTTACATACAAAATTTCAAATAATTTCATAACAGCAGTAAAATAAGAATTTAAAGCATAGTCTTACATTTACCCATTATTATTTCCCTTACCATTATGTTTTTTGGTGGTGGTGGTGGGGGGGGGGGGGTTGCATAGCTGAGATCAACTCAATAGGAATTTACATGGTAAAATCACCCACCCATCCTATTTCTTAAAATGTAGAAAATTAAAAAAATATTTTTACATATGTTTCTGATCTGGAAAACTTAATTGTAGTGATATGAAAATGTTCTTGGAGAGGTACATTTCTTTAGAAACAGTTTCTTCAACATCTTTATGATAATATTTACTGCTTTTATATCATTTTAAATAAGGATACTTTTTTGTTTTAGCATTTTTCTTAAACAGTTGTAAAAAAAAAAAAAAAAGTTAAAAACCAGAATTACCCATATATATCTAAATAGAAAAAAAAAAAATCTTATTCCAAAGATAGAAAGACATGCCTTATATGAAGCAAACATAAATTCTTAATTTTATCTCTATTTTCTGAAAAAATTTAAAAAGTAATGCAGAATTTCAACTGAGTCATTTTGTCTATCTCAAAGGTATAAAAATAAAGACATTGAAGGTGGGGTGGGGTATGTATGCAACAGTAGGGTTTGTAAATTGGCTTTACTTTCATTAATCAAACAAGTCCCTGATACTTTAGTAAATATGAAAATGATAAAAATTACAGGAGAAAAAAAATTAAGTATAGAAATGAATTCCTCTTGGTGAGAATTAAACTAGATTCATAGAGTATAACAGAAAATCACCCCCCCCCCCAACATACGCACTTGACTCAGACTAACTTAAAAGAAGAGAAAATAAGAAATCAATTTGCTTACCTGCCATTCCTCCTCCAAGGTATGGAACTTCATCTTTATTCATCATTACACCTGCAATATCTATGTGGATCCATTGATTTTCACCAACAAATTCCTGCAACAATGAAAAATAAAGTTAAAAAAAATAAATTTATAAATAAGATACTGAAAGTGGATTCTATATGAATTAAGTCATATAAAGTTAATACATGGCATTTGTAACTAAACCCTTTTTTTCTAAATGAAAGTTTACCGAAATTGATTTAGAAGTCATCTTACTGTGTTAGATATAATTTTCAGTCATAAGAACATACAAAGTTGGTGTTACATCTTCAAACAAAATACAATACATAACCAATGGTAACTTACAGGGTGTGATGAGTAAATGGTCGCCATCTTATACTTTTTTAATTTCACGCATGTGTTTTTGATTTTGTTGACTGCACAGTATAGCAGAAAAAGAGTACCATGATGCAATTCACTCCAACAGAAATTTGGAAACAATTTGCTGTATGGCTTGGTATTTGTGCCAGAAACTCCAATATATGAACATTTCAGTATTTTGGTATCAATCTAAGGACAGTGCAGAAGATTTAAAAAGAGCTGGATGAGTTTAATAGCAATTACAAAGGTGTTTGGCATGATCACGAGTGATGGCAATATGCCTCCATTCATCTTTCCACAAGACCTCAAACTCAAAACAAAGGTATGTCTGGCAACATGCCACACAAGCATGAAAACCCAGTCCTGGCTGTCAAACAATTTCTGCAACCACATCACTCTTTACATATTTCCTCCTAATTCTCCATACTGCAACACCCTTGATTATTGTGGAGTGCAATTGAGTGAGAAATCAACAAAACTCCTTGTAACACCAAAGATGAACTAAGGCAAGGATTATGACAGCATTCATCAACTTAAACAAAGAGACCATCCAGAAGAGTTGCAGGAGATTCCAAAGTTTTCTGGAGGACATGGTTAAAGCTAACGGAGATTTTATTTAATAAATTTACTCTTTAGTATATCAAGATATTTTAGTGTAATTTTGGTAAAATATATCTGTTAAAATGGGATGTCAGTGTTATTTTTGTGTAATTTATATGACAATTTATCCATCGCATCCTGTGTGTGTATGTGTGATGGTTGGTAATGACCTTACCCTAAGAAAAGCTGCAGCTGTGCAAGATCCACCAGCCCGACTGTATTTACCAATATTATTCAAGGCTGCCAGTTGAGAGAAAGTTATTTGGCTTGTAAAATGTTGGAATAAAGGCATTCTCCATAGACGGTCTCCAGTTTGGCTCCCTGCCTACAAAATTAGTAAGAAAAAAAAGCTGATTATGAGAGATTTACTATTAGTTTAAAGTAGGTACCTCCAGTTTTGCACGGAAAAACAGCAATAGCGTAATGCAAAACGCCACAAACTTCACTAAAATAAAGTTTTATCGTCAAAATGTTTAAATTATTATTAAGAAGAAAGATCAAAGTAGTTTTTAATTATTTTTTTAAATTTTTTAATCCTTTCTAACATTTTCGAAATATTGTCAGTTTTGTTTCGATTGATTTTAGCGGCTAAGAAACGTTTACTACTGTTTTACAATAGATGCCAATTTTTTGCATTTGCCACTTTTTTAGCTTGAAAACACATTAATTTGGAAATTTTCTCAAAAATCAATTGTCGGATTTTAATGAAACTTTCAGTATTCATTCACAAATGAATGAAATTACTTCTGAAATTTTTATTTTTTTAAAATCTTGGTAAAAATATTTATTTTTTTACCTCTGTTAACCCCCCTTCACGTAAATCCCTGACTGTTAAAAAATTTTAAATAGTTGCCAACTTTTGTTTAATTACTTCAACGCAGGACTCATTGGGAAATATAAATCACCCATTTCTTTTATCTTAAGTTTGCAATCACTATCCGAAAACCTTCTCTGAAGAGTAAAATAAAAAATGCAATAAAACTCCGACATAATTAATTTTGATAATCTTTTAATTACTGGAATAAGTCACAACTACTGAGGACATTATACTCTGAAAAAGAAAATTTTTTTCCGATTAATATTAAAATTTTAAAATAATAGTTTTTTTGTTTTTTTTTACATTAAAATAATTTAATAATTTAAAAACTTTTAAAAATATGTTTTAAATCTCCAAAGACTTGATTTCGAGTTTTCTTTATAGTTAATAGCTGAATATCATATTGCCTATCTAAAATTGAAAAGTATAATAAAAATCGTTGAGCCCTTTTTTTTTTAATTAATTTAAAAAAAAAAAAATTTTGTGTAAATATGTTCATTTACGTTCCCCTTTTTGAGTAAGTACGGTGTTCCATAAGAGTCATAACATGTTTACATAATTCTAACATCTGCAGTAATTCAGAAAGCATATTCAGATGTCTGGCTATAAATGTAAACTAAAATTCTATTAAATATTATAAAATTGCTGAAATTAAAATTTTGTGTTTTTTTGGCGCGTATGGTTGCAATACTTTCCGTCTGACAACTTCCGGAGCTCGTAAATCTTTAACACCCTGCCATTGCGTCATCGAGGTGATGACAGGTAGGGCTACCGCAGTTAAAAAGTTGTTGTTTTTTCTAAATTTCTGGCAGTAAGGAATTATTACTTGATTGAAATCAGATAAAGGTAAGTTTCAACTTTAAAAATTGACTTAAATGACGTGTTAGCAAGGTATATTTTATTTTTGCAAGATTTTTAAAACAGAAATTGGGCTACTGTTGACATAGTGTTGACAGAATGTGTCAATAAATCAAAAATGGTGGGAAATTTTAACTTTTTACTTTCGATTTCAAAAAAAATTAGATTAAAATCAATATAATTTCGGGTTAAATAATACCAGTGTATTTTTCTTTGGGGAATTAAAATTTAATCTTATGGCTTTCAATTAAAGCTAATTTTAAAGTTGAAGATTACTTATTTATTTTTAAAATTGCAATTTAAATTTAGGTATTGAAAAATGAGTGGAGGTACCTAGTTTAAAGAGTAATACTTACAAGAGAAGTAGATTCAGGATTTTGAGGAATGAAAAATTCATAGAAATTTTTGTTTTTAAGATTAAATTATCAATAAAGAGTATTTAGCTTTTTCCCTTATAGAATTTCTTTACACATATAAAAAGAAATTTAATTGTGCTTTACTAGAGTGGGGTCTGGACCACTTTGCCCAATCTCTGACTAACTTTATAAACTAAAAGACTTCTGATAGACCATCACTCAACAAAGTCAAAAACAGAAAAATCATTTGGTACACATCCCGATTTAATCAAATGGTTAATACTAAGTTAGGGAGGACAGGAATTCCTCAATTTTATCAAGAAAAAACTTCCCTAGAAATAATCTCCTTAGTAAGGTTTTTAATAACACTTGAATTAAGCTACAACTGTACTGATAACCTTAAAAGATTATCAAAAAGCATAATAAAATTTTAAACTACTATAAGAACCTACATAATAAAAACCATTCTAAAATAAAAGCTAATGATACCAATACATGTAATTGTGGAAATCGGAATGAGTGTCCATAACAAAATAGGTGTCTGACTATTGTTTATCTATGTACTATTTCTACTATTGAAAACCCAAAAGTTAAAAATATTTTACAGAGGTAGCACCAAGAATACCTTTAAGACTAGATGTTACCTACATATTATCTTTCAATAATAAGGCATACAGATAGAACATCCCTTTCTAAATACTTTTGGCACTTAAATCAACAAAACCTCCACGGTAAAATGGAATATAAAAATAGAACTTGTAAATCTCTACAAAAGTTATGTTTCCTGTGTTTACAGAAAAAATTTCAAATAATCAAGTTTTCTAACAAAAAAGCTCTGTTAAATCAATGAAGCAAATTAACAGTAACTTGCCGACACTGTCTGTCATTCACCTTAAAGAAAAAAAAAATTCTGCTATAAAAACAATTACATACCACAATTAGACAGCTATAATTGCATTAATATATAAGGGGGCCTCCTTCCACTGATAATTACTTTTTATTTTAATTAACTTTAATAATGCTATGCTTTGCTGTCTATTTACTATTATGTGCATCCTATATAGATATTCCTTAGTTCTAATTATATCAACAAACCCCTTTAAAAACACATCTGGGGGGAAAAAAATAAAATAACATATCTATAAAGAGATTGCCACAATCTGAAACACACATGACACATTCATTGTTGCCATTTACCTATCATTAAATGTTACATAATGTAAATGGCCCAATAACTAGTTTATCATGACCTCTTAAAATTAATCACCCACCCCTACTCTCAAGCCTTATTCCCCTATCCAACATAGACTTAACCTTCTATTGGTTAATCAAGTCTTACCCACAAGAACTATTTTAATTCAGTCTTTATGCACCAACCATAACTGTCTGAAAAAGGGTAACAAATTGTTTTTAAATTGCCATAAAAATCATTCCAACACCAGTAACCAACCATAGACATACAATTAATAGTACTGAAACATGATAGCTTTTGTGTAGTGATGTAAAATGTTTTTATTATAACTATAATAAAAATATTACAATAACAATATTGCTCTACTTTGTATTGAGCACTTTTAAAAAGTAAATGCTAATAACTGTGAATCATTACTCTATTTGCTCTTACTAAGAGATGGTATATAACTTCAAAGCAGACAGACTAGTTTGTAAGCCAAGAAAAAAAGCCTATAAATAATTTCAGTCATTGCCAGTTAAGTAACATACATGATATACACTTGGGCAATCATGTCTCGAAAGAGACAACTGACAAGGCAGAAGATTGCCATTACTTTCTGCGCTAGACTGGTTGTCAACCTTATCTGTCCTGCTATTTAAACCATAGCTGGAGGGAGAGAAGACAGATTAATACCTTTGCCAAGGGTATTTGCATGTAAGTGAATGCAACAAATTCAACTGGAATTTGAACTCAGCTCTCCAATTTCTTATTCAAAGCTGATATCCACTGCACTACAATGAACATTTCAGTCATTACTTGCTTAATAAATAAATAAATGACTACAAAAGACTGAAGCTGTAATATTCCTCCTTGAGAACTACATATGGTTTAAACACTTCATAAATAACATACAATATATCATGCAAGAAATTTATCCTTGGAACATTTGATGAAATATATTGGCTCTTAAAATGTCACACATTGACAGATACTGTAGCTACCTATACTGAATAATCATCTAATTTTCCTAGTTTCACAAGGTGGCAATATTTATGTCTATCACTTGTAAATATAGTTTAGATAACACTTTGTAAACAATATTCTAGTATTTTAAAATGGTATAGCCCATGAAGAAATGTGCATATAATACTGAAGAACTTGAATATTTTTGCAAGGTGTGGGTCATATTTCTGTTTGAATTTCTGGGTTGAGGAGTTATCATTATTTCCACTATTTATATTTCGACTGTTGTCCTCATCTTTGATGTTATCACAACATCCAAATGTAAGTAGTGTAAATTAAGGGTCTTCTTAATATGGCAGTGAATCAGATACAGAGTTAAGACAAATTATAATGATAATGATGTCAGTGAAAGCAAGGATTGTCTTTGAGTAGATGAGATATTCTGCCAATATGACATCATACATTTAGTAAACACTGATAATATATAAAAATATCAGAGAAAAAAAATTACTTTTGTCAAAAAAAATAAATAAATAAATAAGTAAAGAAATATCACCTGTGAGAAAAATGAGTAGAAAAACGTTATATTTCATTCAGTTTAAAAAATAATATATATTTACGTTATATGCAAAATCACTTATTATTATGCAAAGTTTATAAAAAAAAAAAAAAAAAAATGGAAATTGACAAAAAGAATCTGATCAATAATTTTAAGTTCTTACCTTTTGCAATAAATTCCAACATGCTGTGGAATTGGTAAAAGTACCAGCAGCAGCAGAACCTAAAGCCACACCCATAGCACCTAAAAAAAAAAATTGATTTGAATAGAAATAAACCAGCAAAAACTTATTTCTAAGGAAAAATAGAATGCAATTTTAAGAGAAATGTTTCTTTAATTGTCTATTATGAATATCATTAAAAGTAATAGATTATCAAAAAGAATCTTTCTTCTATGTGCCTTGTCCTTTCAGGACGTAGACAATCATGGCCTTCCACGTCTCCTTATCCCTTGTGGCTCTTAGCACACTTTCTCCTGTAACATCTTGCAACCCCCATTCTATCATCCACCTGCTCAGGCCCTTCAAATATGTTATCTGCTGCTTTCCTGTTTCTTTTTCTCTCTATCTGGCCTGTTAGCATCAGGTTCTCCAAGCCTTCCTTCCTTATTGCATGTCCCAGGAACTTTAGTTATCTCTTCCTGATGCTCAATATTAATTTCCTTTTTGTTTCCATTCTTTCCAACACTTCATCATTGCTCACATGCTCGGTCCATGATATCTGCAGCATCCTTCTGTAGAACCACATTTCAGTTGCTTCAAGTTTTTCCTTCATCTTTGATGATATTGTCCAGCATTCACTGCCATATTGAAGAACTGACATCACATAGAAATCCAGTACTCTCTTTGTTTCTAGTGAAAGTTTCCTGTTTCTTAATACTTTACTCAGCTTTTGGAATGCGTCCTTTGCCATGCCAATTCACCTTCAAATTTCTGTGTCACACTTTCTGTCTTTGGTTAGAACACTTCCCAGGTATTCAAATTTTTGTACCTGTTTGATTTTAGTATTCCCCATCTGTATTTGGCATTTTCGGCTGCTCTTTTTGCTGATGACTGTGTATTTGGTTTTCTGGCAGTTTATTTGTAGCCCTGTTTTGTCACTCTCTTCAGCTACCTTCTGTAGGAGGTCTTGTAGTTTTCTTTCCGTGTCTGCAATCAGCACTGTATCATCTGCGTACCTTGTTATTCAAATTGTGGCCTCTGATTACAAATCCTGGCATAACATCTAGGGTCCTTAAAATAGTCTCACAAGTTGAATAGATCCAGTGAAAAGACACATCCTTGTCTTACACCCCTTTCTATCTTTGTATATCTGCTGAATTCGTTACCTATCCATATGCAGGCAGTTTGCGGCCAGTAGAGATTCTTAATTACTCTTATGTTTTTCCCAAATATGTTGAGGCTGCTGAGCATCTCCAATTTTTTGTGGCGTATTTTGTCGAACGCCTTTGCATAATCAAAACATAGGTACAAGTCCTTCTTCATTTGTATTGCCCTTTGGAGAGCATCCTAATCATAAATATGATGTTTTGTTCCAGTGTTCTTGTCCTATATCTGGCCTGATTCTGTTTCTTGCTCTAGTCATCAGGATTCTGACGATCAGTTTTGTAATATGACTCATTAAGCTTTGTTGAGTAAGCACAGTCGAAGGGTAACAGTCCGGAGACACATGTTGCTCATGTCACTTCTTCCCGAGTGAGGGACAAATTTTGATAAAAAATGTCCCCTTTACGCCATTGGTGCTAACAGTTGCCAGATGACAGTCAGGTGACACCTGTTGGCCATGCGGATCCTTACTAAGTGAGAAGTTGCTTCCTTTGGAATTAACCCCCTTCACACCATTGGTTTCATATATTTATTGTGAAAAGCCATGATTGTGCGCAGGATAGATAGTGGAGTGGTATCCCATTGCCTTCTCCAAGGTGATTTATTGAGACACTACCTCTAGTTAACTGGCCCTTGGCTCATTGAGAGTTCTTCTGCCCTTTGTAGGTTTAATTTTTATCCTACCGGGTTGCTAACATCCCATAAAAAAATAAAAAATAAATTAAAAAAAAGAGAACGGGTAAGAGGGGCAGGGGTAGAAAAATAAATATCAAGTATGTACTAGTATAAGTTAAACTGACTAGTCATGCAGATGAAAACAATTCCCCAGAGTAGCATTTCGTTACCTGTAGACAAAAAAAGCTTGAAATTTACTTAGAATTTTCCTAATTATTCAAAGACAAAACTTCACTGACTTGCTTTGGATAGCTTTGCCATTCAATCTTTACTTTGTCAAAAGTTTAATTTGTTGAACTGGCTTTATTTCAACATATACTAAATAAACAAATAAATCCACTCACCAGTTAGAGTTGCCATATCAAGGATGAACTGTGGATTAAAACTGCTGGCATAACACAAAGCATCAGCCAAAATCAATCGCCCCTCAGCATCTGTATTGTCAACCTAGGAGCCATAAGCAGAAATTTTTCAGAAAATGAGTATAATTGATCATCTAAAATTAGAACAGTAGTGAAAACATTTTTTCTCTGTAATTATTTAGTCATTAAAAGCAAAGATAGAAAGATTTGAATTTAGATGGGTTATTTTACCAGCACCCCAATCCCAAGGGAAAAGATATGAAAGAAAGGACCAACACCTGTATTGTTTTTCCATTCATTGCAGTAACAACATCCCCAGGTTTTGTAGCACTTCCACTTGGCATATTTTCACACAAAGGAATAAAAGCTGAAAAATAAAAGACAAATGATTAAATATTTAACAATTTAAAAGATGAATTTTATTTTTAATCAGGTTTCTCTTATTTGTTTAAGTAACTGAGTGGTCTATTTAACTAACCAGTTTCAAACCTCCTCCTTTTATAAATAGCTATTTTGGATAATTTAAAAAAGAATTCTTTTGGATTCACTTTTATTTAAAATTCATTATTTGTTATCTAACCAGAATTCATCTATAAAATTCTTATAGAAAAAAAATTGTTTTTTTACCAAATTAGGAATTTAGCAAATGGTTACAGATGTATTTAGACTGTGGATAAATATATTTGTAAAATCAACAAAAGCTCATACAGTGATAAACAAAACAGAGAAATTAGGAAGAAGAAATTTTGACAACTAAAAGACTGGCCACAATAAAGGATTTAGTTTTTGTTTTATTTAATGAGAAGAGATATCCTGGAACACTTTTTCACAGTCAACCATAATCAAATTTCAAAAGTAAAATTTCAACCTTTTAAGTTTATTGGCAGTTGAAGCTTAGTAACACCAAAAATAGTTCCAACCACACAGGCTGCTCCACCCATGTCTGCCCGCATTTTGTCCATATCAGCTGAAGGTTTTAAAGAAATACCTCCTCTAGAAGAAAATAGCAAGAATAGTCATAAGAATTATAAATATAATATATAGGGTTATTTAAAAAGAAAGAGCAGATTTTGTGAATTTAATAAAAACAAATGCTAAGAGACAGAAATATATTCAACACATTACTGGATAAGAGTTTTATTAAAATTCTAAAAATATATATATATATATATATATATTTTTTTTTTTTTAAAACAAAAATTGTTGAGAGTATACAGAAATAGCAGTGCCAAGAGAAAAACTGTCTTTTTGACACACTGTTTTTGTTTTTTGTTAGTTATTTATGTTAAACTTCAACAAATTATCATGCAGTGGTTTATTCCTTCCTTGAATTTGAAGGCAATTATCTGTCCAATTGTAGAGTCCTCCAGCCTGCACTGATTGTTTAAAATAAAGATCAATAAATAGAGTCTATGCTTTAGACGTAAAGGTTTTCAACAAATCAAGGTTACTGCTAAATTGTAGGTTTTTGGCAGAGTAGCCTTCTCTTAGTGCCTGATAGAGATAAAAGTATAAATAACTGCTTTTATTTGCCCATAGCTGGAGGAGCATACAGATGGGAGAAATCCTTAACCTACTAGGAGAGATGGATTCATAGACTTTAAAGACATGAATAACAATTACCCCAAGCTGCAATCTAAATAAATTTAGGTTTTTATTACCAATAACCATTAAGTGATTCCTCACAGATTAGGTCAATGTAAAAATTAATAATAAACTGATAACAAGGAAAAGAAATTAGCATTATAAAAACTATTAAACATGGCGAATATTTACAATTTTTTGTTTTTCTAGGTAAAGTGTCTTAAAAAATTAATTTCCTACTGAAGATTTATTTTTAAATAATTGCTGAATAAAATTTTAAAAAATATGTAAAGACAAAAAACAACTTTTAAAAATTATATTCCTTTCATTTTTGTTTTTCCAGGGGGAAATTCCTGAAATTTAACTCCAACTCAAAATGTGAGGAAATTTCAGCAAAATAGAGACCAAAAAGGATTGTTGCATCAAACAATTTCATTCAACAAAGAAAAAGATAAATACACAATCAGATTTGCTAACAACCTTCACTTTCTTGCTGGAGAAAAAAGTAATTGACTTTAATATATTTTAATAAAGAAAATATAATTATATCCAACTCAGTTTTTTTAAAATACAAATATTACTTACGAATCAAAAGTGATGCCTTTGCCCACAAGAGCAATAGGAGGTAAGGATTCACCTCCACCATTCTCATAGCTCAGTTCAAGGAAGCGCAAAGGTTCACGAGATCCACGTGACACAGAAAGAAAAGCACCCATCTTTTGACTTTCCACCCATGTCTGATCCCTGGTGAAGACATATACAGTTAATTAAATTGATTTCTAAAAGAAAATGCTACAAAAATAAAAAAGTAAATAAATATATAGTTTTTTTTATAAAAGCAATTTTTAATTTTTTTTTAAATTTTTAAAAAATATTTTTTATGTCAATAAGCTTATGCGGCCTTCAATGAAGAAGGTTCTTTTGAACTAATGTATTTTCAACATACAAAATAAGATTTTTTTTTTTAAGGATTGAACAAAAACGTCCCAACAGTTTTATTCTGTAATAAATTATTTACAGAACTGAACAGGTATTAAGAGCAAATATTTTCTTGGGACTTTGATATCCCAATATGATCTAAAGGAATGACTGAAAATTTAACAAACTAAAAACAAAAAACCCTTACACCATGGTTGTGAATTCATTTTGTAAGGATTTCAATACTTGTTACTTACCGAACTGTCACTTGACATAATCCTGATAATTTCTCATTGACCATTTCTGTAAACTTGGTTGGTGTCAATATATTTGAAGGCATCTCCATTAGAAGTCTGGCAAAATTTTGAGATTCTGCATAAATGGTACCAAGTTCCCAATCTGCTTTAACTTTAGTTCTATAAATAAAATAAGTAGATGAGTAAACAAAAGTTTTATAAAAAGACTTAAAGATTAATCAGTCAGTTAAGTGCCATGCGTGATAGATGCTTTAGCGATTGAGTCTTGAAATACATGACTGACTGGGCAGAAGATTTTCCCGCAGTAGGTTGCCATTACTTTCTGCAGTGGACTGGTTGCCAACCAAGGCTATAAAACCTAATCTGTTCTGCCATTTAAACCATAGCTGGAGGAAGAAGTGGTGGATTAATACCTTTCGCAATGGTATTTCTGTGTAAGTGAATACAACCAATTCAACTGGAATTCAAACTCAGCTCTCTGATTTCTCATTCCAAGCCAATATCGATTGCACTGTAACATATATCCTAATAAATGCCCTAAAAGTTTTGCAACAATAAACATATTCTTCTTTAAGACATTTCAATGAAGTTTTATTTCAACAGATACACTGGCTTCTTCCTCCTTTGAAATAACTCTCACAGTATTTCTTATTTATACACAAAACTGCTTAGCTATATAGTTTTACTTGAAAATGAATGACGACCATATCAAATGCTGTAGAGAAAAAACTACAGAAAAATGAAGATCAGCTCAATAAAAATGTTTGTATTTTTTTTTTCAAATATATATATATATAAATATAAATAGATGGGCAGTGGTGTAACTGATAGTGGCTTAAAATGAGAAATCTAAGAGCTGAGTTTGAAGTCCAGTTGAGTTTATAACATTCGTAAGCAAATATCCTTGGAAAAGGTATGAATCCATCTTTTCTCACTCAACTATGGGTAAATAGCAGCATGCTATGGGCTCTATACATCTATTAATTAAAATGTTTTTAAACTGTTTAAAAAAAAAAAAAATAGAAAAAAAAAAAAGGGCTGCATTATTTGTATTAAGTTTTTAGATTTTTCGATTAGGAAATATAATTGCCACGCATTAATTTCACGAAATACTGTGAACAAAGGAGGAGGAAATTTTAAAAAATTTTTGAAACTTTATAATAAAAAATAATTAAAAATAATAAAAATGAAAACAATTCTTGTAAAAATTTATTATTCATGGAAAAATTTTTTTTCTATTCAGACTATGATATCATAAATTTATTATGTTTATAAAAGCAATTAAAAGTTTATCCAAATAATAAATAGCATAGTTTTATTGCATTTTTGTTTTCACAATTCAGAGCAGATTTTCTAAAAAAGGGCCACTACTGAAGAAAAACAAAGACAGTTGATTAGCATTCCCCAATGACTCCTGAATTTAATTAAAATTAACTTTATGGGTGGACCTAGTCGAATTTTTTGACTTTTCTGGAAATTAATTGGTGGTGGGGGGGGGGGGGGTAATATATGTAAGATTTTTACTAATATTTTCTAAAAATAATTATTTCAAAACTAATTTCTATCAATTATGAATAAGTCCTGGAATTTTCATCAAATTCCGACCATTATTTGATTTTTGCAAGAATTTCCAAATTAATGTGTCTTTCAGTCAAAAAAGTGCCTTGCGTAATATGTTTTGACATAAACTTGGTGTCAGTTTAAGTCTTGCACTGACAAAAAACAAAAAAAATTTTTTTCTACCAAAATTTCAAACATGTTAGAAACAATTTAAAATTTTTTTAAAAATAATTAAAAAATATTTAGTCTATCTTCTTAATGGTAACAAAGATTTTGCTGATAAAACTTTGTTTTTATTTAGTTTGGGGCCTTTTCCCTTCATACTATGCTGTTTTTCCAGCAATCTTTGGAAGTACCTATAATAATAATAATAATAATATGTATATTTCATATCTTCAATTTTTCCTTTTTAATCATAAGGTACAGCTATTTTATTTTTTACTTGGCTGAACTCTGAGAACTGGTAATTTTTTTTTTTGCTCCTTTCTGAATTTTTTTTTTCATTTTCAATTTGGCTTTTATGATAACTGTAATTATTTTTGTCTGTTTTTTCCTCTCTTTTTTAAATAAATATGTCTATTTTTATAACATTACTTTGATTCTGTACCAGAAAAAAATCCTTGAAAATGTATTTGATTGTTTCTTATTTCAGAAAATTTTAAAGTGGGTAAATTATATATACTATATTTGATAACATACAAAGTTCCACCAAAAAAAGCTCAAAACATCTCCCAGATTTTATATGCAAAAGTATGTGGTAGTAAACTATCAGTACTTGATTGAGCTGAAATCTATAAAGCTATAATATGATTTACTCAAATATCATTGCCATTATTATTATTATTATTATTATGATGATAAATACTATAATTAAAAACAATGAAAAATAATATGAAACAGGTATTTACACATGGACTATTGTCCCCCATCTTTGCTGTTGTTATCACAATGTTTCAGCAACTGTGCACTCTGGACTTCATCATGTGGTTGTCAAGAAAACCTAGAGGATCGAAGGGTTGGTTCATGAATTTGGTGACATAGTAGTTGCATGTTCAAACCCTGGGTTGAAAAGTGTGTACTTGATCTTGGTAGAAATTGGTGAGCAATAACTGAGCAGTACTAAAAATAAGAACTACATATCGCTAATCATGGGCAGTGATATGAGAATAGTCTACCCATATAGATTAAATAATGGGTTCAGTCTAGAATTCCCTGTAGGTTACCCAGATCAATATACACCTGAGGAAGGCAAGGAGGGCACAAGTTTGACCATAAATAGTGTAAATAATGCTAACTATTCATCCTAGAGACTCACACAGAAATTTGATCATTCAATTCAGAGATTTAAAAATAAGGATTAAAAAAGTAATTAATTTTTTTTAAAAAATACATTGTAATTATAATCCTTTTTTAATTACAGGTTATATTCTGCCACTTCAAACTCAGAATTTTTAATCTCTCACATTGAACATCTAACTAATGATAATTCCCTTACCTTTCAGCAGGAGTTAAATGTTCCATGTAACAAGACAGTTCCAAGTTTGGCTTTCTTTTGTCAACTGGCTTCAATTCATCATATTTGTGCACAGACAAATGACATCCTTCTGCAGAGGCTGTAATAAATAACAAGAATAACATTCAAAAAAAAAAAAAAAAATTAAAGCAAAATATATTGAAACAGTAGATTGCTGGCTGAGATGACTAAAATTCCATCCCAGATGATAAAGGAACTAAATTTGCCATAAAAAGATACAACTAACACCCAATTGGTCATCAGATATTTGTAGAATATGCAATATCTTTACACTCCACATGCACAACACAAAAAGCAAATGCATTAAAAATGTAAAGTTTGCCTTATTCAATTATTCTTTCAACAGAGGGGAAGTTATAGAACATTTGACAAGTGTTGTGAGTGGGGCGTTAAGAAATATTGAAGCCAACTTGCAGAATGAATAATTGCAATCTTTTAAAAATAATTTCTAACTGCAACAATATTGTCTTTGCAGCCAATAAAAAGTCATCTTTCTGCTATAAAATGAATTTGATTTCATAAGGGTGAACTGTCTAGTACCAGTAAGAACTTTATAGAATTAAAATGGACAGCTATTATTGAAGTAGGTTAACTTTTCTCATAGAATGAGAAAAACTTATCACATTAGGTTATATCCTTATTAATTCAATTGTAGAATTGACCTAAATGGCAAACTAATTTATGTACCTGCAAAAAAAAAAAAAGTTTCAAAGAACTATTTTTCTCTTGATATCACTTTTACAGAATATTAAACTCTGCAAATGTTATTGTCTTAAAAAGTAGTTTTAGAATTTTAATAAAACTGAAACACATGAAAATGGATTTATGCATTCTATTTTGTCTCCAGAATTGACAAGAGTATCAAACTAGATTTGAAGTAGTGTTATCAAAATTCTAAAAAAAGCTTTTAAAAAAAATGAAATATTTGAGAGAAACATCAGTGCCAAGAGGGAAAAAAAAAAATCCTCCTGAAACACCATTTTTTTGTAGGTACCTATGTTAAACTTGCCAATAAAACAATAATTCTAAATTCTATTTGTTAACAATAATACCCTTTTCCTAATTTGTCTTGCTTTTCCATTGTAAAATTATTAACAATACTTTTCTACAGCAAAAAGTATACTATATATATAGAAGTCCTATTATGTCAATAGTGATTGCCTTAATTTCTCACTTGATCCTTTTATTCATATGTTCAACGCACAATCCAGATTCCACATTAGAAATTGTAAAAGCAAACTATAAGTAAAAAATTACAAAACTGATTAATCAATGTATATTTTTTCTTGCCATGAAAAGTTTTTAGTTTATTAATACAAAAAAAAAAAAAAAAAAAAAAAAAAAAGGACTAAGAAAAGAAATGAAACAGTAATAAAGTAAGATGACATACGATGACAAAAGCCAAAATCTTGCCTACATTTAAATACTGGGTTCAAATACAACCACCACTAAAATATAACATAATACATATATTATGATGTTATTTCTTCCCTATTGTAAATTTGCTATATACACACACACACACACACGTAAAATTTTAAATACAATGAAAATATATTTGTAACAGGACAATAGGAATAAAGACAAGAAAACTTACCTTAGCCAATGTGTTATGTCCTCTGATAGAATTTATCAAGGCAAATGAAAGGATTTTTATTTTGTGACAAGTATTTATAACCAAAAGTAAAAATGTTAGTCTTTCAAAATTTTTAAATTTAAGAGATATTCATATTTATCAGGTTAGCTGAAAAGTCTAGGTGAATTATGAAGGATATTAAGTAATGTAATTTAACATTTAATAAATGAAAGTGAGTAAATGATGTTGAATTTTTTTTACGCAGTTAATATTTAAACAGAATTCTAAAATTATTCCAGATTTTATCCAGTTATAGTGGTCAGAATGAAAAATGATAATGTCATTCTTGTTAAGAGCACTAAGGATCTGCAGCCTCTAATACTTACCTGAAGAAATATAGGAAAAGCCTACCAGAGGAAAAAACCCGTTGGTTAAGATAAGTTTTCCTTTTGTCTTTACTATGTATATATGTATGTAATCACTGGAATTAAAATTTTGAAATATTTAATAAATCCTACCTGAAATATTATTTATGACAGACACAGTAATTAAAGCCTCAACCAAAATATTGGCAATGTACAAACAATTTTCTTCTCAGGCTATCTTCATTGAATAATGAAAACTTATTGAACTCAGATATAGTCAAAATTACACATTTAATTTTACCCTTGCTACTTCCAAATAGTCTAATCATTTATTGTTTCATCCCAGAAGCATTTAGATAAGGATTCACCAAGACTTGAAATTAATGTCATCCCAAGGGATGACAGAATATTAGTATAGGACTAATGGTTATATTTTTTTGTGACAATACAAAATTTTTAACTAAACATTTCTAAAAACAACTAATTTATTAAAATAAATTCTTTTTCACCATTAGTGGTGGATTTTTAATACATACAAAATCAACCAAAAATAAGCACTTTTTAAACTGGTGAATGAAACCAGAAGGAAAACTGAAAAACTTAAATTTAGATATTTACATTATCTCTAAATGTGAAAAACATTAGTATTTAACATTTAATTGTGCTTTAAAAAATAAATAAATAAAAAAAATTGAAGCAAAAAATTTGGCAATTTTCGTTTTAAAAACTTGAATGAATCATTAGCAAAATTGATATGTTATGTTTTCTGCTTATAAACCTAATTAAAATGCTCCACTCCCTCCTTCAAACCTCCATTCATAGCCCTCCTACTCTACAATACAACCCAGGGAAAGCAGTGATTAAATGGTGAAGTAATGGCTGCAGGGTATGAAGACCACAATTTAAAGATTAAATGGTCAATTTTCTTTTCTTTTTATGAAACTCACAACTATAAATGAAAACTTTAAAAAAAAAATTGATTTAGAGATGGTTTAAATTTTTTTCAAAATCATTAAAGTTATTTCTTGAGATATTCTGGGATAATGGTGAAAAAGTTAATCTGAAACCCTGGAACTCACCAATTGCGTCCTCACAGGGATCTACAAACACCACTGTCTGATCAGCATCTCTTAACTGAAGTGCACCTTCTGGAAAACAAACAAATATTATCAGTTAATACAAATAACAGAATCAGAATGAAAACACCTCATGTCTCAAGATATTTCAAATAGAAGCAATAATAATAACAATCAAGGGCAATTACTTGCAATGGCCTTTCTCACATTTTCCCGCCCTTCATCAAGTTCTTCAAGTTCATTGAAGCCTTGTCCTTTTTTTCCAACATGTACCACAGACACTAAAGGAAATTCTTCATCCAGACCAAATAACAATTGGCTTTTGCCTTTCTTAAAGGATTTTCCAAATCTAAAAGTAAAAATAAAAACAGTAGTAGTACAAAAAGTAACTAATAGTATTTAATTATACTATTATATCTAATAGAAATGACACCACTTGAACTGATTGATCCACTCATTAAAGAAAAAAAAATTCCTGGAACAATTTTTTTAGATTAGCATTCATTAGACCTTCCACAAGCCAGGACCATTTGTCTTGTCAGAAAAAACAAAAAAAAAACATTGATCTATTTTTCTTATTTTAGAAGTGGGAGGGAGGCATTGTTCATAATATAGTATCAAACCAATCCCTGAATTCATAAGGAGTTATCTGTACTTTGTTTTATTTTCAAATGTTTTACATCATTGATAATTGTATGCTAATGATCTCTTTTTTCTGAATTCATAATAGTACACAGTTATCAATGATGTAAACGGTTTCAAACTTGGCATTTGTAAAGAAAAGCAAAGTATAGATAATTCTTTAAAAAGTCAATCAATTCGAAACTATATTGTGAACAGGACACCCTTTTTAGAATGCTAAAACAAAAAAAAAAAAATTTTTTTTTAATTTTGGGGATTTGAAACCTTCTCTACCCACAACATTTGATAGACACAAATGTCATCAATAGTTGACAGTTAATACACAAAAAAATTTTTCTCCACCAAAAAATTAAAAATAAAATAAAATTAATTGGTCATTAATTTAAGAGACAATGAATACTAAATATTACAATAATAATATCATAATAAATTTTACTAATAATGGTATAAAATTATATATAGAATAAAAATAAATATACAATAGTAGTATATTATTGTACTAACAAATTATTACATTTAATAGAATAGAAGTGCTATTCAAAAGTCAGGGAAGCTTTTAAAAGTGCAAAATGAATTCCTTCAAAATTTAAAAAAATAAAATTATAGAAAAGAATTATTTTTTTCATGTCCAGTAAGAGATAGAAAATAATGTTGGGTGATTTAAGAGGTTGTTTGAATTCCTGAAATACTTTAGAGTTATAGTTTTAACTCCAATTTGGAAATGACTATATTATTTTTTTATTAATTTAACATCAAATTTCTTAATATTTGTTTGTAAGTCCATCATTATCTACAATATGAAGCCATTGAATAAGAATTATAATCAGACAATCAGTCAGTTAAGTGTGATATGTGATACATGCATGGGCGATCATGTCTCAAAAGAGACATGACTGATTGTGCAGAAGATTATCCTGCAGTAGGTTGCCATTACTTTCTGCAGTAAACTGGTTGCCAGCCAAGGCTATAGAACCCAATCTGTCCTGTTATTTAACTGATAACTGGAGGGAAGAGACGGATTAATACCTTTCTCAAGGGTATTTGTGTGTAAGTGAATGCAAGCAATTCAACTGGAATTCGAACTCGGCTCCCCGATTTCTCGTTCTGAGTCGATAAAATGTGTCTTGGACACACTTATAATATACTTAAATAATCCTTAAAAAAAAAAAAAAAAAAAGAGGACTTAAATTAGTTTTAGTTCATGAAAATTTCCTGCTTTTCCTATTTTAATATTCTGATGCATTTTAATTTCTAAGTTAATGTTAGAGTAAGATCATGGCAAGATCTACAACAATAAATATCACATCATTAAATATTTGAGCTTAATAATTTTAAAATATTACAATAAGCATGAATGTCATTCACTGACAACTTTTTCCACTTCAGTGAAACAGCCATCAAATATGTCTATCTTCCCTTCTTGCCTTCATTCGGTCATTTTTTTTCACTTAAACTAAGTAGTATCCCCCCACTCTTTCCACATGTTCTAAACAGAATAGTCTATTATTTATGAGGTATTGGCATGGTCCTGCAAACTAATGAATGGAGGCTCAAACAAAATTATAATAGTATAATGTAACAAAAATATTTTTCCTCAGAATTTCTGACAAGTTGATTGAAAAAAAAAAAAAAAAAAAAAAAAAAAAAGAGTTGAAGTAAGCTCATTTAGTAAACACAAGCTCTCTTATTGCCCTGAGTTGAAACTAAGAGGTGATGGGGGGTAGGGCATTTTACACCAACATAAAGGGGATGTATAAAACTTCTTAACACAATCTTTTTAATAAACTTGAGACTGAATACACAATAAAAAAAACATTTCAAATTTTGCATAAAACATTGTGACTAGTGTTTAATAGAATAAATATATGTATATGACATTTTTTTTATGTTGAAAACTTTTGCCTTTTTATTTAAAAGAAGCACATTATATCTCATCATTGGCATTGGTTGCCACCCAACAGTATAACATGTTAACTAGGCTACTGAAGTGTTTAACTAAAAAACAGAAAAATTGGTCTAACCCACCCTGTGCTTTTGTGGTATGTGCTAAAGTTATGCAAATTTAGCTTGGAGATTTTTGACACAAATAAATGATAAAGCTCATAACTGTTACTATTATTGATTCCATACAGTGGGGTGGGGGTAAATAAATTATAATAATACTACTACTACTACTACAACAACATATATATATATACACATATATAATTATGAAGGATTTCTTGCAACGTAATGACCCATTTGTGGCAAAATATCCAACACAAGACATGAAATGGTTCAAGAAGAAACGGCAAGAACATTATATAGAATCAACTGAGAACATGTCTAAACTTAAAGAATCCCTTGAATCTTTGAGTGCACAGATCTCCACTCTCAAAAACAAAATAAAAGATGTTAAAACCCATTATAAGCAGATACATAGTGAACAAGAAAGGTTGAAGGCACAACTACTGTAAGGCAACAAATGGAATAATTCCAAAGTAAAAAACCTTGGAAATATTAAAAAATGCAGTGGGTAATCTATGATTGGATGTGAAGCACCTAATAGCTTGTTGCCTAAAAAATACAAGTTTATACATGTCTGTTGATATAAAACTGGACAGTAAAAGTTACTTTCACCTGCAACTATAAAATTAATGTTTGCTTGATTACAGAAAATTATGACTATTCTTAATGAAATATATTTTAAATACTTAAGTTTTTGAAACCAAAATGTTGTTTGTTGAATTCTTTTACTTTTGTCCATAGTCATAACAAGAATGATTTTTAATTTATTTTAAATTTCTTTCCTCAGAAATTATCAAATAAATTAAACTTATCATTCACAATACACACAACTAAGCTCTAGTTAAGAATTATCAGAATTCAGAAACAATGAACCGTTGCAGCAGCCAAGCTCTTCTAAGCTCAAAATATTGTCTATTACAAAGCCACTTAAAAATTGTTTCCTTGGGTCTTTAGTAATGCACAAAACATACCTATTTTACAATGATTATATATTTATGTAATAAAGGAGAAACTGCACATTAAGTTTTAAAAGAAAACATAAAAATCAATGGTTTCCTTCACCAAAAATACTGTTCTCAAAAATTAAAATAACATTCACAATACAATATAGCTACTACATTTCAATGACTCTACACTTGAAATAAGTAAATATTTTTTTTTTTAGTATTCAACAATATCCTGTAACGTGAGTAGTTCATGATCTTAATACCAAAAAAAAAAAATTATTGAACATAGTAAAATTAAGTGTATTAAAATCACATCCAAGTTAAATGCTTCACATGAAACTCTCTTTAATAGCATTACTGTAATCTTTCACAAGGATTTTTTTTTCTTAGACTTAATTTTGAATATTATCTGAGAACAAACTAAATTATGAGTTTTCAGTATGCTATAGCCTATAAAATTTACATTGTACTTTTATATCAAGTCTTGTAAATTTTTTTTACTTACAGTTTAAGATTGTTGCTCAACTTCCCATTGCATTTCTCATCAAAAACTTGTGAGGCTTTAGAAAGAAGAAATGGTTTCTCCTTATTTTCATCTTCATACACACCAAGAATGAGTCCTTTATTCTGGAGTAAAATGAGTGGGGGAAAAAAAATCTCAAATCAAGGTTACATGAAAAATAAGTCAAACTGACAAGATATTGAATAAATTGAAATATGGTAATTATCAACAGCAAAATTCTTTCTACTATTTAAACACTTTTTTTATTATTATTCTAACATGGGCACCAGTTCATTAACCAATTATTCATTCACTAAAAGTAAAACAAACCCGAAGGATCTGTAACTACATAGGAAAAATGTGATTGAAAAATTTTCAGGAAATAAGTAGTTTGAAATAAAAAGAAAAATTTTCATCCAAAATTTATCAAAACTTCAGAAAATTAAGTAATGGGGGGGATATTTCTACAAAAACTTTATCAAGATTTTTCTCAAAAAAAAAACTCTTAATTAGTGAATAAGTTCTGAAAGTTTCATTTTTTTTTTTTTGCAAGAATTTCAAAATCAATGCTTTTTTTCATAAGAAAAAGGACCTAAAACACTAAATCACTAATTGTAAATATATAGGTACTTCGACTTTTTTTGCAATACCTAAGTTTTTTTAAGCTTTCATTGAAAGGTAAAGGGTTAAATAAATTTTTCATTAAGCAAAGTACTCGGTAGTATATTTTTCAAACAGAAATTATATTGATTAGATTAGCACACTTTTTAGCCGTCTTTCATCCCAATGTAATTTTCTTTTCTAAAAATAAAATAAACTTTTCCAAATTTTACTTGAGGAATATTAACCGATTTAAAGTATAATTAATCTGATCTGAAACAAGTACAATTTACTTTAAGTAAAAAACGAATCTGAAAAACGGATTTTAAAATGAACAGTAAGTGATTTTTACGTTTCTTTCAACAGTCGACAAACACTTGTCAAGCACTGATAAAGGCTAAAAGCTATGTTTTGGAGTAGATAGACTTAAACTATCGCCCGCCGGTTCACACTCCACCAACGTCTATTGAACAGGTGAAGAGGCTCATCCCTTGTTCAGGATGTGGTTTCCGGCTTTCTTTTTTCACTCCTACGTAGCCCCCTGCGCTTCAGTGGCGTTACCGCCTTGCTCGGGGTGATATGATTTTAAAAAAAAAATGGTTGTAAAATTTAAGAAAATACTCAAATCTTACAAATGTTGAAAACATTCTCCCTAATCTAATTTTTAGGAATGTTGACCTTAAATTTATATTCATCAATCTAATTTTCTGATAGTCGTGTATTTTCCGTACTTTCAAAATGGGCACATTTTATTTTTTATAGCATGAAAAAAAAAAGTTTAAATCTTAAAATGTGACGATTTTGTATTAAGCTTTTCAATTTTCAATTGCGTTAACAGAGGTAAAAAAAAATTGCTAAGATTTTATAAAATAATTAATAATATCATAAATAAACTTTTAATTTATTCATTTGTGAATAAGTCCTGAAAGTTTCATAAAAATCAAAATCTGACAATTATTTGATTTTTGCAAGAATTTCCAAATTAATGTTTTTCACCCAAAAAAAAAAAAAAAAAAGCGCTAATTACCATAAAAATGTTTCTGGTCCCACGCTGAAGAAAAATGATTTTTAATTTAAATTTTTAACAGAAATTTTCGAAAGTATTTCAAAAGGATTATACTGTGGTCTTTTCTCTTAATAATAACAAATATTTTGACGATAAAACTCTTTTTATTGAATTTGGGGCCTTTTTTCATCATCGAAAAAAAGGGTACCTTTTACTTTTACAACTCTTTCCAAAAACCTCTGCTGCACTGTCCTCATGTTGACACCAAAACGCTCTGGTTGCTGGAATGTTTGTATTTGTTGATTTTCCAGTGCGAATGCCAAGCATGCCGTTTCCAAATTTCTGGCGGAGTGAACTGCGTCATGTTGCTCTTTCTCACAGAAAGTGCCCAACTGACCCTATTATACTGTGCAGTCGACAAAAACTGGCATGCGCGAAATTAAAAATATAAAACGGCGTCAATTTACCTATCACACCCTGAATATAACTAGAAAAAATTAAAGACAGATTAAGTAGTCTCCTCTCTTACTCCAAAAATACAATTAAGGTTTTTCCGATGGGCTATGGGTGTCCTCAGTAACGTTTTAACACTAACAGGGATCATGGGGGTGGTCGAGATTTTCAACATCGGAGATCCTTCTTCACTGGTTCATTCGATAGGCACTGTTCGAATCCTGATCCACCTCTCCACAACCGAGTAGAACTTAAAAAAAAAAAAAATTTCCATGATCGCCCGCGTACTGAAAGGACATAGTGCATAAAAGGTTTTAGACTGTAGCAGACTTATTGATTTACCTTCAACGCATGTCCTACTTACGTGGACCTTAGATGACCTAGAAAGGAAAATAATGACTAAAAAAAAAAAATATTAATGCATACCATACAAACAAGTTGAAGTAACCTGTCAAATAAAATTTATATTTACCCGAGATGTAAGATTCAACATTGCAGCAAACAAATATCCTTCCTTAACGTTATTTAAATGAATTAAAAATGATTTAAAAGTTTACGTGTTTAGTACGTATCTGCTTCTTGTCTTAGTTACAGTGAGTGGTTTAACAAAATTTCTAAGAAAAAAAAAAGAAACAATTTCAGTAAATAACAATGAAATTCTTGTTGTGCTTTCAGTTTAAATTTTACGTGTTGCTAGGATCAAAAATTGAATACTACTGATTTGGAGACCGGTTTTGATTTGCTGATATTTATCTTCAAATATTTGAAAAAGTTTCAATCATGATAAGAAATTTTTATCAGCCAACAAAAAAACGATATCAAGCGTGATATTTTTTAAAGGGTTAAAACGAAAATTCTCAATCATAAAAGATAAAAAGAAATTTAACAAATTTTAAAACAAAAGTTTATAATAGCTTTCTGCTTTGTCATTCCCATTTATTTACTAAATGGATAAATAAAAATTAGCTGACAGTGCTGGTTAAAAAAAGAAACCAAGAGTTTCGTGTAACCTAATTTGTGAAACAAACCCTTCTGTTACTGCTCGAAATTAACCTTCACAAACTGAAACCGCATTTTCTTCTCAATTTTAACAAATAAAAAAAAACAAAACTGCTCACATTTTTTCTGGAAGTGGAAAAAAGCCGATATACTTGCGCTGATCTATAATAAATGTGTTTGAGTTGTAAATAATTAACTGTTTTAAAGATACACACCGGCATTGTGAACAAGGGAGCAGACATCTTCAAAGACCGCTTATAGTCTTGAAATTAGATTAATAATCAATAACTTGTTTTGGCGTATTTTAGTTTCACATTTATTTTTTTACCTTTTATGATTTGTATTTATTTCTAAAAAAAAAAATGGATATTGTTATTGGTTTGCATTTTTAACAGCGGATTTTGAGATGGTTGATTTGAGAGTGTATGGGGGTTAGGTGTAGTAATGTTTTTACTGTCAGCTTTTCTTTCTTCATCTTCCCCTTTCATTAAAGAATTAATTAATGAAAATAGATACCACTAAGATGGATGGATACGAAAGTAAAAAAAAAAAAAAATATCGCTACCCAAACCTTATTGAAAAAAAAAAATGTCCCAAATGAGGGAATTTCAATTATTATCCGATTTTAGTTTTTTTTTTCAGTACTTAATTTGTTCATTTTAAATGAATTAATTGTTTATAAGGACAATTTCTAATAAATTTTAAAAATTTATTAGAAATTTTTGCTTTCCCATAAATATTTTTGAGAGGGATAGATTCACCCCACTTTTCGATAGCTCATATGTACTTTCTTTTTACGGGGGGGGGGGGGAATATTTTTTTCTTTCTAGATATATTGGACAGGAAAATAGTCTATAGTAGGTCTACTGAAATTTTTTCCAATTTTTACAACTATTAGATTATTTTTAGTACATAAGTTCAAAAATAAATAATTTGGATTTTGGAATTACTTCCTTTGATTGACTCAGTTAAATTGCTATTTCGTATTACACCCTTGGGTGATCATGTCTCTTTCAAGACATGATTGACTAGGCAGAAGATCTTCTCACAGTAGGTTACAATTACTTTCTGCAGTATATTGGTTGCCAAACAAGGCTATGAAACACAATCTATCCTACAATCAACTCATAACTGGAGGGAGAAGAGGCAGATTAATACCTTTCTCAAGGGTATTTGCATGTAAGTGAATGCAACGAATTTAATTGGAATTCAAACTTGGGCCTCCATTTTCTCATTTCGAGCCAATATCTACTGCACTGCAATGCATATCCAGTTAATAAATCTTTAAATTTATTAATTTACTTTGAAGCACATTTTTAGAACAAATATTGTACTTTTTTTAAAATTTTAAATTTGTTGTTTATTTTACACAAATTATGTTACATTTTTCATCTATGATACCAACTTGATGTGTGATGAGTAAATGTATAAAAATTTTATTTTTATTATTTTAGATAGGTTTCCTTTGTTAAAATGTATAATTATCTAGGTTGTTTTTTTTAATGCATGTTCTTTTGAGAGAAGTGTATTCTTATGTAGCCCAGATGGTTTGTGTGAAATTTGTTATGAATTTATATCTTTTTCAGCTCAGTAGTTAAAACCTACCAAAATTTGAGAAGGATTTATTTCTAGTTTTTCATATATATTGACTAATAAGAGACACGATCTCAAATGCTAATAAATTTCTGTATAAATCAGGCTCAGGTCAATAGATATGAGAAGACATTTAAGGAGAGATCTTTGAAAGTGAATAGAAGACTTTTCAACAGTAAGGAGAAAAGACCTTTTGAAAGCAATGACCTTTGACTGCAAGGGAAGAAGACAGGTCAACATCAAAGAAGGCACTGACATCAAGAGAACATCAAGAAGGCTCTTCACTTACCCACCGTACACAAAAAAGAGAGTAACAAAACATTACTACTACTTTGTTAATATGCTCAGAAAAATATGGACTTAACCTTTTTCTGTACAAATCAAATTTCACATTTTGCTAAAATGAACAAACACTTAATTCTTTAAACTTCAAAGTACACATTCTCTTAGAACATTTCACAGTTAATAATTTCATGCTTACAATTTGATGTTGTGATGTTCAATAAATAAAGTTTCATTTATTTATACATACAAAGCAGTTTATCTTTTCAACCTTCTGATCTGGAGTAAATTGTGGGGAGTTCAGTTATATCTGATATAAAGCCAATTTAATAAACATGATCAAGCTCCCTACTTCAATGATAAAGGCAAACTGGTGAGGTAGCATGTTTTCTGCAGATTTTGATCACTGCTTTTTGTTATTCATTCATGCACAGTATTAGTGGATTTGCCATGTTTACATTGCAACAGTCGTAAGAAAACTGACGTGATCAACTTTGACCACCTGTCCACAATAATTTTGACAAGATCTGTTCATGAAATTTTCCATGTACTCTTGGGAAATCTTAGTGAAAAGCTTAAGATAGCTCCCGATGACTGCTTGGTGTGCCAGTTATGGAAAAACCTGTTCTCTTTTATTTGTCCATGACTGTATAATTGGTATGTGTTTTCTTGTAGGCAGTGGCACTCAAATTTCCTTAATTACTGCTATTAAGAGAGATAGAATAAAAGGACCTGGTAAGTTTACACTTCTGGCCAGTAAAAAATCTCTTATATTATTGACAAAAATGCCTGTCCCTGAATTTAGGCTTACACTGGGTTTTTATCTAATTCATTGCAATTGTGAATGTGGAAAATACCATTCCAGGTGTTTGTCTTTTTGGATAAATGTGGTCATCTAACTGAAATTTAAATTGCCTGCACTTTGTCATGTTAGAAACTTCAAGGTTTATGCCACCTGCATTTGTTTCATTTAAAATGAGAAAATTATACCTAAATCTCTGAAAACTTTTATTAGAAGTGTAGGTCTACTGAATCATTACCTTTGCATGCCCAATTTTCAATATAAACCTGTATTCAGATATGTATCTTCCTTTGTACCGTATCAATGTGAATGCAACAGCTTGCACTCTAATCAGGAATGATCACATATACAAAAATAATGTGTTGTTGAGAACTTAAAGCTTAGTAAAATATAAACAAACTGATTTTTTTCTTGGTGACTCATTTTGCTTTTTCTTATTTGATAGGATGCATGTTGTGATGCAATGGACATCAGCTTGGAATGAAAACTTGGAGAGCCAAGTTAGAATTCTAGTCAAATTGTTGCATTCACTTATGCACAAATACCTTTGGGAACGTTATTAATCAATATCTTCTCTCTCCAGCTATGGGTTGAATAGCAGAATAGATGGTGTTCTACAGCCTTGGTTGGGAATCAGTTTACTGCAGAAAGAAATGGTAAACTTCTGCTTGAAAATCTTCTGCCTAGTCTGTTATATTTTGAAAGAGACGTGATCATCCAAGCATGTATTGCACATAGCAATTAACTGACTGACTGATTGATTATTTGATAAGCTAGAATTTTGAACTGCATAGGGTTTGAAATGTTAGAAGCCAAAGCTCTTCTATACTTCCTCAATAGTATCATTTTTTTCTTTTCGTTCTTGTGGGCAGTGGCACTCAAATTTTAAATCATTTTAGTTGCTTAAACTCCCCTTTACAACTCTTATACCAGTAAAAAGACAACAGATGTCATTCCATGTTCATCTAACATTATCAGTTTCATTTATATGTGGAGGATAATTTTATCCTACTTTTACTACAAGTAAAAATTTATCAAAAAGTTAATGACAGCACAAGAAATTAAAATATCAATATCTACCTCAATAATCAATCAAAACAGATGACTATCCAGTAATCAGACAACATTTCAGAGTTCATGTTTGAAGTCACTCCAAACCAATGCATATATATTTATTTTTATGATAAAAAATTCATTCTTAAAATTGTCTCTAGACAAGAGACACCATATCCAAGTTAATTATCTGGGTATCAATCTTAATAAATTGCCTACAACAAGACAACAAGAATTGCCTGTTAAGACACCCAGAATCCTTTCAACACATAAATAATCAGTTACAGAAATGAGGGATTCATTAATGTTCTTCAAAGATAAAAATATTGAAGATGTATAAGATGTTCACAACATACAGAAACTATCTCCTTTGTTGGCTATTGTGGCATGTGGGGGGCTTCCTTACGTTGCTCAATTCAGCAGTAGCAGCAATGAAAGTAATTAGCAGGGTACAACCAGAAGACTCTGAAGTCATTAAACCTTGAAAAGCACTATTCAGACTCTTTCCTACTTTTCAGAAGCCTCTACCTTCACAGTCCAACTCTAAGGGCTACACACAACCCTTGTTGGAGAAGATGAGGTCTGTTATTTGTAATTCCTGCTGTGACACTTACCCAAAAGAAAAACTATATGCAACACTTGCTGAAAGAGATGAAGCCTGTCCTAGAAGATCACACTTTTCCCCCCCAAAATACTACTATTTTGCACTCTCTTTCAACCCCAAATAAAAGCTATTTAATTGTTGTTTCAAGCCTTGAATTTTGTTCATTTCATTCTCACTGCTGAATACATGCACACACACAAACACACATGCAACCAGACAAAATTTCCGACAAATAAGCTAAACCCAATAATTCAACAAAATTTTGATAAATGATTTCTTTCATCTTCTTAATCACCAACAAAAAATTCTGAACAGATTTCAGATCCAACAAGCATCCTAGTCCAGTCTACTTCCTTCTGAAATACAAGAAATATTCAGAATTTCTCTTTTTGATTGCAAATCTCTTTACTAAACTACAACCAACACTAATTTTATTTAAGTTGAGTTATTACTGCTATGAATTTACATATGCATAAAAAGTATATTAACCTTGTACATATTTGTACATGCTCACATGTATATTAACCTCACACTTTCATACTTACCTGTATACTTAGCATAAAAAAGTGAATTTGCAATCTCACATAACTAAAATAAACACCTACTAAAAGTTACCTACTGCCTAATAAAGATATTTGTTTTTGCATTTATGCTGTACATAGAAAATAGGCAGAATGCTTAATGCAAAAATTTTATGTCTTTTTAATTAAATGTTTATTCATTAAAAATAAATTCTGTTGTTGATAATTTTAATATTTAAAATATGAAGTTGAATGTATATGTACACCCACACACATATCCACTGATTCTAACAATCATCAAAGAATTTTTGATTAGCTAGTCTTGTAGATCATTATTAATTTCTTACTGATAGCTGTAGTGGATATTATATCACTATCTTCAATTCAGGCATAAATTCTGTGCAAACAGAGAATTAGAGATTATAAGAATTTAAATTTATCTGTAGGAATACAGAAGGTGTTTATCTCCCTTTGGTGGAGATAAATCATATGGGTCATGTGAAGGCTGCTTAATAACATCACTCCATACAGTGACAAAAGTGGCAGTCAATTTTAGTTTGTTTACAGCATCCAAATAAAAAGATAACTTTCTCTGGCTCAGACAGAGGCTAAATCTTACAAGCACATTGTGCCATTTTCCTTTGGGAATATATCTTTCACAGGTACAGAAAGAAACTCCAACTCACAGTCCTCAATTTGGGAAAACCCAAGGCTCGTTGTTTATCATTTGTGGCATATGTCCTTGCCTAAAACATATGGAGTCCTAAACATGGTTCTTTAGACACAGGAGTATCTCCATATTATATGTAAGACCCCATCCTTTTTGTTTTTCCTTACACATTGCTTTGCCATATAAATATATGATATAATATTCTCTGCATGGGACATGTACACACACACACACACACACACACACACACACACACATATATATATATATATATATATATATATATACAGAGAGAGAGAGTATTTTGTTTGTCTTAGTAGTATAAAAGTCTTTCTGAGAACAAAGCATGTTTGTCATTCTTTTTCCTTTCATTCATTCCATTCCATCAATGAAATAAGGTGTTATTATATCATTGATATGATAATGCCCATAATGGGAGAAATACAAATGGGGGGAAAAACAAACTGTATACTTTAGCTTTCTCCTGTTACCATTATTTTTTTCTAACCAATCAGAAAAGAAAACTATACTGCCCAGTCAAAAATCAACCTATCAAAGCACAGTTTGCAACTAATATATATTCTTAAATTACCAGAATTCAATTTAATTTATCCATTATTAGTTTGATTGTTAATGAACAAACATGCGGCAAGAGCTTTCATAACTGGTAGTAAAGTTTCATAACTGGTAGTAAAGAGAATGAACTGAGCTGAACTCACTACTGTCTCTCTAATGAACTGAGTCAACGCTGTCTCTCTCGCCATGAGCATGACATGGTAATTATTATTATTATTTTAATGTCATACTGCAACATGATAGCTATAAAGTTTGGTGTTAAAATACTATCTGATGATGATGTTTTAACACCAAAACTTTATAGCTATCAAGTTGTAGTATGCCATTATTATTATAACAATAATTATTACCATATATATATATATATATATATATATACAAAAGTCTTTATTATAATAGAGAGGATAACCAAGAATCAATCAAATTACAACACATATTTTAACCAGTTTATTCACTTATATCCTTACTACTGTTTGTGTTTCAACATTCCTATGGAAGTGAATATTCAACTGAACATTCTTTTTCAATCATATATTCCAGTTACTAATTAAGTTAATTTTGCTCATTATGATTTTATTTTTTTCAACTGATACGCCAGTCATATGTCTCTTGTACTCAAGGTCAGTTTGTCAGTTACTGCTATTTTGTTTTTTTACACACACACACACACACACACACACACACACACACACACACACACACACACACACACACACACACACACACATATGTAGAAAGAAAATAATAGATCTTTTGTCATTCACAAACAAATGTACTATAATATGCCCACATTTTTTTGTTTATTTAACATGTGACTTTAATAACTGATTGCACAATAAAACAGGACTTTAAATTTTTGAACTGTGCTAATAATTTATCATCTTGTTTACAAAATAAAATTAATTGTTATTATTCAGTATTTGCATCTGTATATTTCTTACTAAAATCTTATTAGTTTTATGAACAAGATCTACATCTTATTATTTATCTTTATTTAACACTATCTCATATTTATGTCTTTGTAGATACCCATTAATACATTCAAATGGGTTTTTATACTTACTACACTTGATGCTTTATTGAATCTAATATTCTTGTAAAATCTGCAAAAGTTAAAAATTATGAAAATCTTCTTATACATTTTAAGCAGAAATTTGGCTGATATTTCTGTTGCTGAGCAGCTGATTTTTTGTTTGTTAATATCATGTAGCTGAAATTAGAATAATGTTGACTGCAATAATATTGGTACTCTTATTTTGAAAGGATTCATTTTCTCAAGGTGAAAGTTGTATTGTGTCATGAATTTCTTCCTGTCTCCTCATCCAGAAAAAAATAAGATGACTGTGATTTGAAAAGGTTACAAGATTTTTATATTGAAAGAAGAATAGAACTTGAATTCCTGTTATATTAAGAAAGAAGAGAAATGTCTTTAAGTAAAAGAAAAATATGTATGGAACCAATTTTTGAAGAAGTCAGTCTGAAAGATTCCTCTGTAGCAGTTGAAAGCAGGAAATAAAATGTAAATTTAGAGACTATTCACTTTCCATATGGTTTCCCTTATAATAACTACTTACCTCTTGCTTTCTTGAACTTTTCATTAATTACAAAAGAAATGATTAAACCACCATTTTTATTAATGCCTGTCACTTTGAATGTTTCACCAGACTTTTAATACAATCAGATTTATTTACATTGCTCATCTTTATTGCCTCAAGGACATATGGCTCACTGGATAAAGTGGTTGGTTAGATCCAGTGACTTGATCCAAAGAGCTGTGAATTCAATACCTGGCTACAGCAGTGGAAAACAAATAACTTAGAGAGTTGAGTTAAAGGGAGATGACTGAGACATCCAAAAGTGGCATGGCTCATAGAACAAGAACAATATATCCCAGTAATTGAAATAAAGGGTTTGGTTCAAAATTCCAAACACCTTAAACCAGAGCAGGCAACAGCTGAAACATGAATATGGCAATAAAGATGAAACACTGTAAATAATATAAATACTAACTCATCTCATAGGTTTATACAAATAGTCAAGTGTATGGTTGCTTAGTGATTTTAGATGTAGTTTAGCAGAATAGTTTTTACTAAGCTGAGAGTTTTATGTGTAAAAAGGCCACTAGCATTTGAGTGCTTGGCATACATCTGCTCTGCTAAATTTGAGAAATAGATTTTGTTTAGACTTTCAGATATTTGCAGTTGGATATAAAAATTAAAAAAAACAAGTTATATTAACATATAACAAAAAACACATTTATTTATCTACTTACATTACACTCTTTGGATTTTTAAACAATTGGAATAAAGAGAAATATGTTGAAAGTCTTTTATCAGTGTTCCTTTCTTTTGCATTTAAGAAAGAACAAATATACTTTTTTTTAATCGTTTCACCCCAAGCAAGGTGGTACTGCCACTGATGTGCAGGGGGCTACATAAGAGTAAAAGTTTAGATAGGAGGAGAGTGAAGAGAAAGATGAACCAGTTACAGGGGTATCAGAGAAAGGGCAAGAGAAGGATGGGAACACAGGTGTGAAAACAGTTGTGAAGGTAGAGTGAAAGGAAAAGAACAAGATATACAGGGTGATGTAGAAAGAACTGAAGTCAAGTGGGTAAGAGATGGGTATTGACATTGCATTTAAATTCCTGGGGGTTGTAGCTGTCAGGAAAGCAAATATATGGAAGGGAGTTCTACAGGTGGGAAGTGCGAGAGAAGAAACTGCTGGAGTAGAATTGTCAGCTGCATTTGGTTGATCTAACTGTAAATGGGTGGGACCTTGTTGCCAGTCTGGTTGCATGAGTAAATTCTTGTGGTGGGGACACCAGTGACTTTTTTTGTATTAATTTAAATTGTAAGATTAAAATTCCTGAAATCAGATACAATTCCGAGTAAATTGAGTTGATTTGAAAGTAATAAAGAGAAGAAAGGTATAATAAAAGTTGAATTGAAAGAGTTCTTTCTTGCATCTATGGTTTAAAACTGTTTCCTCTGATGCCAGATTCTCATCACCATGGTGATATGAGGAGTGCCTAAGCTTAGATAAAACAGCCTTATGCAACTCTGTGCTTAGCTATACAGTTAAATGCTCTTCTCATAAGGATGACTTCTGTAACTGGCACACAGACGTATTTATTTGTTTTTCTTTTCTTAAGCTTTTCATTGGCTGAAAACAATTCTGTTTTCTTATATTAATGATGAGCTGATTTTGAATATTCTGTTTTTGAGCTGGAAATGATTTCTCTGATGGTTTTTAATTTCCAGTGGATTACAAGCTGTAATGGCAAAAACTTCTGTTAGAATATTTTTTCAGGTTTCTAACCTTAGAGTGTAAGGCAAATTCTATAAAGCTTCTTCAATGTGCTGTGTCCCTTCAAGACATAGGTGATCATGGCTCTCAGTAATTCCCTGTCCTTCATAGTTTTTAAAAACTTTTGTTTCTTTGGTATCTCTCCTAAACAAATTTTTCAAGCCCTATCTCCTCATTATGTGCCCTTGAAATTTCAATTGCCTTTTCCTGATGTTAAGTATAAATGTTATTTTGTTTATATTTTCTCAAAAAATATGTAATTATTCACATGATCACTCCATTGTATTCTCAACATTCTTCTGCAGAACCACATTTTTGTCACTTCATCTCTTCTTCTTCCCTACCATATAGTAGGGTCAGTTGGTCACCATCTGTGAGAAAAACAGCAGCATAACACAATTCACTATGCGAGAAATTTGGAAATGGCATTCTGTACTGCTTGGCAGTTGCACTGGAATCATCAATATGAACATTTCAGAGTGTTTGGGTGTCAACTTGAGGACAGTGCAGAGAATTTAGAAAGAGTTGGATGAGTCTAATGGTGATTACAATGGTGTTTGGAGTGATCAATAGTGATAGCAGCATTATACCTTCATTCATCTTCCCATAAGGCCTCAGAATTAACATGGTAGCATACATCATGCCATGAGGAGGCAGTAATGATCTGGATCAAGAGGGTGGCTGCTTGAAGACCCTATGTCTGAATTTTGCTTCACAAGAAAAAGAACCCAGTTATAGCTGTAAGACAATTTTTGCAACAACAGTACTCCATCTTTTTTTTTATTTCTAACTCCAAATAAAGCACTCATGTTTTAATAATTTGCTGTATTCGTGTTTAATATCAAAGATCATTTTTTTTATGCCAGAAATAAAAATTATCACTCATGTGAAAAAAATGATAAAAGAAGAACAATTTTACTGACTCATTATTTTCTGTTTAACTATTAATAGTTTTTTTTTTATTCTTGCATTACACCCTGATTATTGATACAAAAGATCATGGTATTATTTTTCACACAATATGATAGAAATTTGAGAAGTGTCTTTGAAATTTACTCAGTTGTTTATTGCTTGTGCAATCAGTCAATTATAAGCCACAGGAAAATTTCATAAACTAAGTATATGTATTTCACAGGAAATTATGAAAAGAAACATAGGTTAATATTTAAATACTTATCTTTCTTTTCTTTTTCAAAAGAGAAAAAAGCATAATGTGGAAAGAAGGCTTGAAAAATTCAACACTGACAGAATATATTGAACGTAAGAGGGTTAAAGGAAAGCAGTGCAAAACCTAGGTAACAAACTTGTGTAAATGGTTGACAGAAGAAGGATTAGGGGAGATAGTGAAAAGATAGTTTTATAAGTGTTACAAAAGAGAGAAAATTTTGGAGAGTAGTGACTGTACACGCTCTGCTTGAAGATAGAGAGCTTGACTGACAATTCTGAGTTTTTGTGTAATTTACCCAAAGTCTCCTCACTAAAATGGGATGTGACACAAGGTCAGGATTAACATGGGGAAACTGAGTTTGTACATTCTGGCCAAAGGTCAAAATTTATTCAGCTCCCCAACACACACACACACATACATGGGATCAGAGACTATGCTTGTATATTTTTCAGCCAAATCTCTGTCAGTAGACAGAGCCCTAACTGAGTTGTACTCTGCCTGAAGACAGAGAGCTTGATAATTGTGATCTCTCTCAGAACTCTGTCTATAGGCAGAGTTTTGACTGAGTCAAAATCTGCTGAAGGCAGAGAGCTTCTCTGTCATTCTCAGCTGAGTCTCAGTTTATAGATCAAGCCTCAATTGAGTCATTCTCTGACCAAAGACAGAGAGCTTCTCTGTCATTCTCAGCTGAGTCTCAGTTCATAGACCAAGCCCCAACTGAGTCATTCTCTGATCAAAGACAGAGAGCTTATCTGACAGCTTTGAACTCACATAGAACTCTGTTACTGAATTCTGTTTGGGTGCTTTATTTAAAATATTTTCCCTACTTCATTTATGTTACTGGGGGTGTCTTATCTACTCCACAACACTATCAATCACTGCAGTTAAGCAATGTCAACCCTGGTCCATACCTGGGTGACTGCTTGGGAATACTAGGTGCAGTTAACTTGGATGTGTGGATGGTGTAATGGATAATGGCTTAGAATTGTTAATCAGAGAGCGGAATTCCAATTATCATTGGGTTTGCTATATTCACTTATGTGTAAATACCCTTGCGAAAGATATGAGTCCACCTCTTTTTTTCTCCAGCTGTGGGTGTCAGTCAGTCAGTTAAGTGCCATACGTGATACACGCTTGGACGGTCATGTCTCGAAAGAGACATGACTGACTGGGCAGAAGATTATCCTGCAGTAGGTTGCCATTGCTTTCTGCGGTAGACTGGTTGCCGACCAAGGCTATAGAACCCAATCTGTCCTGCTATTTAACCCATAACTGGAAGTAAGAGACGGATTAATACCTTTCCCAAGGGTATTTGCGCGTAAGTGAATACAATGGATTCAACTGGAATTCGAACTCGGTTCCCCGGTTTCTCATTCCGAGCCGATATCCACTGTACCACAATGCACATCCTGTGGGTGTCACTAAATCATTATTATTTCAAAAACAAAAAATTCTTGCAATCTAAAAATATTTTCTAATTTTATATAACCTGCAATGGTTTGATAAAATATAAAAAACAAATCTATCAAATAAAATCACATCTTCTACTATCTCATTTGAACTAGAGCTACAAAGGTTACAGGTATAACAGATAAAAAAAGAACATTTAGCATATTATATACTAAAATATAATTGAATGGCTTTATCTATGAAAATATATTAATAAAAATGTGACCAGTAAGTTATGACAGACTTTATTGAGATCCTTCTAATTTTCTATGCAGTTGGAGATGTTAAGATGAAATGGATTTCTTGTTCAGCTGAGAAAGAACTTTCATCCTTTGTTTAATCTATTATTCTCTATCTGGTCAGTATTTCAAATAAAACAGGAAATCTACAATGACAGCAGTCCAAGATTTATTTTGACAGTCTCACCACAAGAAAAAAGATTACAGGCCTATAAAAATTAAGTGTACTAATAACAATAATAAAAACAAAAAAGTTTATTTTGATGAAATACAATCTTTGTTATTATTATTGTAATATTTCCATATGGAATGTTTCAGTATGAAAGACAAGGAGATCCACTTGATGGTTGTTTATTCAAAGTTCATATGTTCAAAATGTTTAATCAGTATCTATATTTCACAGTGAGCTCTCATTTTTTTTTTATTTCACACTAATTCAGAATCTCCTTCAGGGAGAATCCTGTATCAAGGTGCATAACTCATGGTTACTAGTTGCTGTGCATATGCTACAGTTATTATATATTATATACATGTGTGTGTGTGTGTGTGTGTGTGTGTGTTTATATAAATAATGATATATGATTTTTTGTATATAAAAAATATAGGGGAAAATGAATGACAAAGTGGAAAAAAGTATTCCTATGTCTCTACTTTGATCAAAGGAGGAAATAATCCACTAAGATAAAAATGTTTATAGAGTCCCTTGATGGCAAGGCCATTCCACAATAAATTTGGGTCCTGGCTCTTACAAAATTTTATAATTCCTGGTAGATCTTATATCATTACAATTTGGGATTTCTGATAACAAGAGTGATGAAAACAAAAAGAAAAAGAATCTAAATGAAATCAATTAGATTATATATTAAAAAAAATTAAAACTAAAAATTGTTTGTGTGCATGTGTAGCCACACCAACATAACAAATTTAGTGCAATGAAATCCTGAAATATGAAACACATCACACAAAATCTTTTTTTTGTTTTCATTTTTCTCCAACACATATATAAAAATACAGAGTGTAATGGGTAAATTGTCACCAGTTTATATTTTAATTTTGTGTATGCTTGTTTGTTTTTGATTTTGCTGACTGCTCAGTATAATAGGGTCAGTTGGTCACCATTTGTGAGAAAAACAGCAGCATAACACAATTCACTATGCGAGAAATTTGGAAATGGCATTCTGTACTGCTTGGCAGTTGCACTGGAATCATCAATATGAACATTTCAGAGTGTTTGGGTGTCAACTTGAGGACAGTGCAGAGAATTTAGAAAGAGTTGGATGAGTCTAATGGTGATTACAATGGTGTTTGGAGTGATCAATAGTGATAGCAGCATTATACCTTCATTCATCTTCCCATAAGGCCTCAGAATTAACATGGTAGCATACATCATGCCATGAGGAGGCAGTAATGATCTGGATCAAGAGGGTGGCTGCTTGAAGACCCTATGTCTGAATTTTGCTTCACAAGAAAAAGAACCCAGTTATAGTTGTAAGACAATTTTTGCAACAACATCACCCCTTCTATCTGGTCACCTAATTCTTCAACACCCTTGATTATTATGGTGCAGTTGAGTGAGAAACTAACAAAACTCATTGTAACACAAAAGATGAACTGTAGGCAAGGATTATGGCAACATTCACCAACATTCAAGGAGACTGTCCAGAAAAGATGCAGATAATTCCAAAGTAGTTTGAAGCCATGGTTGAAGTTATTAGGAATTTTATTTGATAAATTTACTCTTCATTTTTGCATAATTTAGATTACAATTCATCCATCACACCCTGTACATATGTATATATATATATATATATATATATATATATAAAAGGCAATCTGTGAGTCTGTGTGTGACACCTACATTTTTTAATCTATGCCATTCAAACTTTCTAGGGACACATATCCACAGGGAAGCCAGGTCAACACGTACTTTTTGAGTTTAAGTTCAGCAATTTTCCCATTCGCACTTTTTGGCCAATGGAGCCGATTGTTTACATTTGCTCCATAAAATATCTAAGATCTAAAATAGTTGCTAGATTACGTTTCAGAAATCAAATCACACATGCCAAATGTGACTAAAAAAAAAAACTTTATATTTAATTTTTATTCCAATGTTTTAAAAATACATTTGGTCAACAAAAAAATGTGAATATTTTTCACTGTAATTTTGAAACAAAAACTAATGCAAATTTGTTTACAATGTCACACAAAACATCAACTCATGTTTATGCAAAACAAAAGAAAATAGATTTTTTTAATGGAATTTTTTAACAATTTTTAAACAACAATTTTTATATAATTATTTTTTTATATAACTGAGTTTTAAAGTGAGGCGGTGACTACAAGTGCTTGGAAACCGCAACACGCTGCATTAATCATCTAACTAAAAAATGTTCTGAGTTGCACGGACAACACTGGGCTATGATGCTAATATATATATATATATATATATATATATATATATATATATATATATAGTGTATCAAGGCAGCAGATAATTTTCTAAACACATATTGTTAAATATAACAGACAATGAATGTCTATTATGTTTAATCATGAGTCATTTTGAACATCGTATTTTGGCTTTTAATTTGGCTTAGAACCAGCATAATAAAAAATATCCAAATGTTGGACAAATTTTGTTTTTATTTTCACCTAAAATTAAAGCCAAAATACAATGTTTAGAACGGCTCATGATTAAACATGACAGACATTCATTGTCTGTTATATTTAACAATATATGTTTGGAATATGTATATATATATATATATATAGTCATCCACATATGCAGGTGGTTTGCTGCCAGTATTAATTCTTGATTTTTCTAATGTCTTTCCTGAAGATATCAAGGTTTCTGAGTAGCTCTAAGAGATCTTTGTGGTGTACTTTGTTGAATATATATATATATATATATATATATATATATATATATATATATATATTCAACAAAGTACACCCCAAAGATCTGTTAGAGCTACTCAGCAACCTAGACATATTTGGTTAAGACATTAGAATAATCAAGAATTAATACCAGCAGCAAATCACCTACATATGAATAGGAATGAGTTCAGCAGATATGCAAAAATAGAAAGGGGTATAAGACAAGGATGTGTCTTTACTCTGGATTTATTCAACCTATACAGTGAGGCAATTCTGGGAGAACTAGAAATCCTGTCAGGATTCATCATTGGTGGCCACAATCTTAACAATATAAGATATGCAGCTGACACAGTGCTGACACATAAAGGAAACTACATAACCTCCTACAGAATATAGTTAAGGAAAGCAAGAAGAAAGGACTAAATATAAACTACAAGAAGACTAAATGCATGATCCTCAGTAAAAAGAGGAGCACAAAATGCAAATTAAAGATCAGAAATACTAAAATCAAGTGAGTTTAAATATCTGGGAAGTTTTCTAACAAAGCATGGAAAGTGCAACACTAAAATCCAGATATATTGGGATGGCCAAAGACACAACCAAAAAGCTAAGCAGAGTTTTAAGAAACCAGAAAATTTTATTGCAAACAAAGGAAAGAGTACTGAACTGTTACCTGGCTTTGGTTGGTAACCAGTCTAGAATAAGGATAACTCTTAATTAAAAACTAGTTGGGTATTGAACTAGCAACTGCAAAATATACTTGCAACAGAAACCATTGCATCATACCCAGGACCTCACCTAATAAGGTGAGGTCCTGGGTATGATGTTAAACTGCATCCGGCAACAAGCCCTTCAATTGGGAGGTTGTGGGGAGCATGGAACCACCTTTTAATTGCTGTTGTTCCCAGATCTACTCGGTAGCACTTGTTAGGATCCCAGCTATAGGCAAATAGTTAACCCCCAAACTGGGGTGAAAACACTATGAAATTATAAAAATAGACTTTTCTAGTAAAATATATTTTGAAGGAAAAAATTATTACCATAACACATTTTTGAAGGAAAAAAAATGATTACCAGCAATACATTTTTGAATACAAAATTAGAAGACATCTTCAGTTTTCTGAAAAAAATTTTTTTATCAAAATCTGACAAGATCAACCTTCTCACTATAACCAAACATAAAAAAAAAAACAACCTTAAAACCCCATATTTTGGCATTAAATAACCCAGAGGTTGATATGCCATTAAACAAAACTCAAACTCAAAACTCAAACCTAATAAAGTGAGTCAATACTCCATTGGATACTTACAGGGTTAACAGCAGCATATATCCCAAAAAATGTCAACTCACTTTGATTTTTGAATTATCATTTACAAATTTTTACTTGTAATTTTTAGTGAGAATTGCACAGTCATCTTTCTACTTGAAAAACCTTTTTTTATCTTTTATTTATCTGTATGTGTGCTTCAACTGATTAGAAATTATAACAATTTTTCACTTTAAATTCCTTAATAATTTTATTACGAGGAACACAAAGTGCAAGATGATAATAAAATTTTTAAATTTCTCTTCTTTTACATGCCATTGTCTCACTGGTTTCTGAAGTTCCCCAGTGCAGATACAAGTCTTGCAAATCATAGTGGTAAAAGATGTCAATCTGCAACTGGAAATCAACATTTGAAAACACTAGTTGAACAAAACCCACGTCAAAATGTTAGAGAAAGGCTTAATTCAGATTTGTCTAAGTGTAAATCCTTCATGGTTGAGCAGTCTAAGATACATCAGATCAATTGTCGGTTTTACTTAGGGAACACAGGTTTGAATTCTGTCAGAGGATACATATTTTCCTAACAAGATTTCTCAATTTTTCAGTCCAGTAGATATATATAAATATACAGTTTAATTATAAAACACAGTATTTACTCAAATATAAGTATCCATTAAAAATAATGATTAAACAAATAAATTATATATATATATATATATATGCAGGTTTCATTAAAAATGACAGATAAGTTATGGTTAAGTTTTTGATTTCATGTGATCTTATGATTTTTTTTCTTTTGAGGACATAAACTAAATAAAAATTGTCTCAATGTTTTGTTTATCCGAGCACTTTTGGCATTACTTTTAGCCATTACCAAGGATGAATTTAATTTTACATGTAGCGGAATGTATGTAGTGTTATGTATGTTTGCAAAGTAGTGTGTATGTTTTATGTTTGGTGAGCAGATTGTTAGCGTGGTCATTGTTGATATTATTGCATGTTGGGTTTTTCTTTTTTATTAATAATGCTTCCATTATTTTTACCCTTTTTTTTATGGGAATGATGCTATGATAGGTACCTCTACTCATTTTCAATACCTAAGTTGTTTTAAATTGAATTTTTAAAAATAAAAAAGTTTTCTTGAAGCTTTAATTTTAGCTTAATTGAAAACTAAATGATTGAATTTACTATTTCCAATAAGCAAAATATTTTGGTGTATTTCGAACAGAAATTATATTGATTAGAATCTATAATTTTGAGATTTAAAAAATATTTTCAATATTTTGACCATTTTTGAGTGCTTGACACATTTGTAAACAAAAGTTAATTCTTGCAAAAATAAAATATACATCTGTGACATGTTATTTTTGAAAAATTAGTATATCTAATGTTAAATTAATCTGATTTGAAACAAATATTACTTATTTATGGCATGAAATTTAGAATAAAAGTATTTCTTAATAACGGAGGTCTGACCTTTCAAGTAGGTGATGACAACCATTTAACAACTCTGGCTGAGTATCGTTACCCAGAATTGACATAAATTTATGAAACATAAGTGAACATTTTGTAAGGAGAACAACCCTGAAACATGTGACCTTTTACTGATATGGACTACCTTGAAAAAAGAAAGAAGACAGATATCTGCACATACAAAAAAGTGTTTTTATTCTTTTAAAAGATTGGTGCATGAAGATTTGTATTAACCTTTTCAATTTTTGATTAGTCTTCACTTATTAACTTAATAACCTAACTGGTATGCTGGCTGGAAGAAATTTTAAAAGATTTTTGAAACTTTATAAAGTATTATAAATAAAAAATAAAAATGAAGATCTCTTGTAAAAATTTGTTATTCAGTGAGAAAATTTTTAATCTTCAAACTATGATATCCTTAATATATATTGTTTATAAAAGCAATTAAGTTTATCTAAATAAAAAATGGCATAATTTTGTTGTATTTTTGTTTTCACTATTCACAGCAGATTTTCTAAAAAAGAGCAACTGTAAGAAAAAGAAAAAAAGTGATTTATATTCCCCAAGGATTCCTGCATTTAACTAATAAAACAAAGTTCCATGATGGTAGACAATTTCTAAAAATTTCAGTAAATTAATTGGTGGTAGGTAACATATGTAAAATATATATATTTTTACCACGATTTTATAAAAAAATAATAATTTCAAAAATAATTTTAGTCATTTGTGAATAAGTCTTGAAAGTTTCTTCAAAATCCAACCATTATTTGATTTTTTGCAAGAATTTCCAAATTAATGTATTTTTCACGAAAAAAGTGAGTTGTATAATATATTTATTTGTCATAGTTAAAAAAACAAGATTTTTAAACAAAATTTCAAACTTGTTGAAAAGGATTAAAAAATTTAATAGAATAATTAAGAAATAACTTTGATTTTTCCTCTTAATAATAGCATAAACGTTTTAATGATAAAACATTGTTTTTATTAAGTTTGGGGTCTTTTAACATCATGCTAAGCTGTTTTTTTTCAGGAAATGATTGGAGATATCCAGTAGGTACCTCCACGTTTTCACAATAATTTACAATACCTAAATTTTAAAATGAATTTTGATAAATAAAAGTTTTTTGTGCTTTAATTTTAGCTTTGATTGAAAGCTAAATGATTAAATTTACTATTTCCAGTAAACAGAATACTCTGGTGTATTACAAACAGAATTTATATTGATTAGAATTTAGAATTTTTCAATTTTAAAATTTTTTTCAATTTTTAAAGAATTTTTCATTTTTTCAGCCATTTTTGGGTGATCAATACATTTGTAAAGAAAAGTTAATACTCGATTTTAAAAATCTTGCAAAAATAATATATCTGTGATATTTTATTTTTGGAAAATTAGCAAATTTAAAGTTAAATTAATCTGATTTATACAACTATTATTTGTTTATAGCATGAAATTTAGAATAAAACTACTTCTTAAGTGATTGATGTGTGATGACAGCCAGTTGTCATGATAAGCTAAGTATAGATGATGAGAATTGAGATAATTGTTCCAATTTTTTTCCTGTAAAAGGAAGAATCTGTGAAACACATGACCTTTTAATGTAACAAAGAAAACACCATACTTAATAAAAAAACTTGTAATACACAAAAAAATATAAATTATTTTAAAAATCTAATGACTCGATGATTTGTATTAAACTTTTCAATTTCTGATTAGTAAATATAGTCTTCACTAAGTAACTTAATAGCCTAACTGTAACAAGGCTTTGAAGAATTTTAAAATATTTTTGAAATTTTATAAATTATTATGATTAAAAAAGTAAAAATGAAAACAATTCTTGTAAAAATACATTATTCATTGAAATTTTTTTTCTTCTTCAGACTACAATATCCTTAATATATATTATTTATAAAAGCAATTAAAAGCTTAGCTAGTTAAATAATGTCATAGTTTTATTGCATTTTTATTTTACTATTTGGGACAGGTTTTCAGAAAAAAGGTCAACTGTTTGATAAAAATAATAAATGATTTAAATTCTCCAGGCTCGATGTTGCTTAACTTCAGTGATCGAACAGGGTATATAGTTTAGCCAATTTCATTTACCTTCTTTTCCTTTCTGTTTATATTTTTATCACTTTTGTTATTAAGTATCAAACATTGTGATAATAGAAGATCTGCCAAGAAAGGTGAAATGTTGTAAGAATCTGCATGGACACTTAATGATCTAGTGATTAAAGCACTTTCTATACACTTGTTGTAGTAAATTACTTTCTCTTCTATTTAAAGGAGAATCTTTAAAATGTAAATTTTGGTCAGATTCATTATGGTAAGCAACTAAAGAAGAAAATATGTAACATGAAAAGCTATTCCATTTTATCATTAATTTCACTAACATTGTTCAAGTATATAAAAATTTATATATAATTTTTTCCCACATACAATATATATGTGTGTGTGTGTGTGTGTGTGTGTGTGTGTGTGTGTGTGTGTGTGTGTGTGTCTTGTGCATGACCAATATCTATATATAACTATAGACTATTGACTAGGAGACAGAATTAGGTGGCCCCAAACAAACAACCTGCAAGAGGTCTAACACCTTAAACCATAAAAAAGTCCAGAACAAGGAAAGAATAAAAGACCAAAAATCAAACACGTATCTACTCAGTAAAGTGCTCAATGCCCAGATTATCTAGACAAAGCAAGAAATGTTTTACAACATCAACTCTTGATATAGGACAGCCCAAGTTGTTACTCAAGTTTAACACTCTTGCTATCTTCAGACCACTAGAGTATGTTCAGTGAGTGAAGCAAAAGGTTGTTACTTACCACTTCAAGTCTAGAGTGTCACCATATTTGCTAAAAAGTCAGTCACTATGTAAGAGTGAAGAAGTTAATATGCTGGAATATAATCAGTCAATGATTGTGCAAAGTCATTAAAATTATAGGTATGATCATAATGTTTTTGTTCAACTGCTGATCATGTCAGATTATTAATTCTTTCTGAAACTCTACTCAAAGTCTGCTCAGTGGAGTTGCAGCATAAACCATAAGTTTGCTCCTTGATTGTTGTTGAAACATGGATTAGCTAGTCACATTAGCAGATGGTTTGTAGTCAGCTATTATTTATATATATTACAGCAGCCTTTCTTTTAGACATCTTTCATTAAATATAGCAGACAAAGAAAATTTAATTAATTTTTTATTTACTTTTTTTCATAATGGTCATTGTCCTAAGCACTTTTATTTTTGTGTTGTTTTGAATACTAGGAGGAGATTTATTCCAAGCCTTCACATATTGAGCATGACTAGAACTTGCATGTGCGTCTTTCTATTTTTTTAAAGATTTTGTTACTCCATTCTCAGTTAAATAAGGTGATGTTGATAATGGGAGAGACATGTTTAATATACATGACTTCTCTTATAGCAAGATGTTTCTGGTATTGTGATTTATATATAATTTTAATATTTTTTACCAGAATTTTTCTTAAGGGTTCTTGTAAATTGTGGGTAGATACATGTTTTTATAGCATTTTGATCTGATAAGTGACACATCAGGCATCATCTCAGGGAGGTCATAGTATATCTGATATATATAATTGATTTGTGACAAGAAACACAGTCTTGTACTGGGCAGTGAAATCGATACACTATATTGGTCATTACTACTTTAGATTTGATAGGGTTATTTTGATTAGTGACTACAAGGTTTGTGATTTTCAATTTTCTGTAATATATATAAGTTTTCCATGTTTTTCAAGAATTACAGCAGAAATATAGTATTTAATAATTTTTCATATAGTGAATTCATCCTGCTTATAATTATTGGTTGCAGTAAAATATGTTGACACTGTCTTTGTGTGATATTTTTATTACTGGTGTTGTGTTTATAGTAAGAATAATTTTATTTATTTATCAATGGCAGAGCTGGGAAAATTATAGCTGCCTAAAATTTGTTTTATAGGTTTTAGTTCACTCATAAATATGATAAGTTTTTTATTACTGCTATTTTATATCTAATCGGGCATTGGTTACCATATTCTAGAAGACAAGAGTTGATACTGGTCGGTTTTTTACTGAAGCATTAGTAAATACTTTGAATTTTAGTTCTATATTGACATCAAGCAATGCGATTTTGTTATCAACAATGAGTTTGTATGTAAATTTTAGCATTAGGATTTTTTCATAGTTGATTTTAGATTTATAATTTTGTCAAAATAAAAATGTTGTCAATGTATCATGTGTAGATTTGTTATTGACAGCTGTTTTAAATACTTTGTATTTGAGACATGTAAAAGTTAGATAAAGCTGGATCTAATGCATGTTTTATGCTGACACCATTAGTATGGATGTAGGTGGTGCTATTATGATCATAAATTGGGACTTGTGTAGTACAGGTGGGGAATAGTTTCCAAAGAGTTGCTGGTTGAATTCTGGGAGGGAGGATTGACAGGTTTTTGTAGATGCAGTCACTAATTATATTGATTATTTCTTCAAGTGGGTAAAAAAGATTTTTAGCATCAAGTGAAGGTGTGGTATTTGTTACTTTTAAGATATAGAGGAATTTATTTTTTGGTGTGATGCTGTAATTGTTGGGCATGTATGGAGAAATTATGTCATTTAGGGTTTTTGATAACTCGTATACTCCTGTAGGTATTTGGGATATGATAGGTCAGAGAGGAAAACCTGATTCATGGGTTTTTACATTACCATAAAATATCTTGGTTGGTAATCACCGATAGTCTTTTAAGCTTTTGTTCACTGTAATCAGTTTGTTTATGTGCTTTTTTAGTGATTCAGTGGAATTTTCCATTATTTTTTGTGCTCTCAAGAATAGATTGTAATTTTTGGTTGTAATCTTGTTGGTTAAGAAATAAATAATAGGGTGTTTCATCAGCAAGCCTGATGATGATATTGGTGTTATTACACAACCTTTTTGCAACTGATTTTAGTTTGTGAGGATATTATTGTATTTACATATATATATATATATATATATATATATATAAAATTCAAATGAATAGGAATGAAGAAAATAATTGCAACATTCAAAACATTAATTTAAAACAGTGCTTAATATAAAATAGACCAGTGAATATTTATTATTAATTATTATGTAAGAACATGTGCAAACTACAAACTACTACAAAATTGTACATTGAAATATCTCATCAGGTAGTTAAAAATGACTATTGATTGTTAACTACCTGATGAGACATTGTTCTTTCAATATTGAAACAAAATGTAGTAGTTAACAATGAGTAAAAGGTGCATATTTTAAATTGACAGTTCAATAGATTTGAATTTAAGTTCACTTGATGTTCATGGGAATTAAATCTTATAAAGTTAAATTACTACTTTTTTAATAACAAGATTAAAAATTTAAATATTCTACGGTTAAATGTGGATAAAAATTTTAAATTTAAATTTAAAATTAAAATTAAAATTAAATTAGAATAAGAAATTATAAAATGCAAGAAGAAGAAATCAAAAGGGTGTAAATCATGAGTCTTAATAGTTTAAATATTTAAATATTACATTTGCATAAAAAAGTAGGGAAAATTAAAATTATAAAATTTTAAAATTTAAACAAAAATAAAAATAAGATAAAAGAAAAGAAGATTTAATTCCCATGAACATCAAGTGAACTTAAATTCAAATCTATTAAACTGTCAGTTTAAAATATGCACCTGATGATTGCATAACATATGAAACTCCGAGTCGTGCCATAGATGTAGGATAATATGTGTATTTATTAATATATATATAATACAGCTCTGTTCATATGTTGAGCACTGTTTTATTAACACCTGAATAAAAATATTATCCATATGTACATCTTCCTCATATGTATATGTATTAATTTATATCACTATATATATATATATATATAATTTAGAAAAAATTTAGATATTCTACAATTTACAAGGTCAGCTTGCAACATACATATTACCCATAAAATTGTAGAATATCTAATTTTTTCTAAATTATGTTAAATTAAATAACTAAATTTAACATTGAGTACTTTTGAGTTCATCTCTATTGGAATTTACCTGACTTATATACCAAGTATTCTACGTTATATATATATATATATATATATATATATATATATAACGTAGAATACTTGGTATATATATATATATATATATATATATATATATATATATGAGTAGTGTGTAAACAGAGTCCAACACTAGATGGTGAAAGTCTTTTTCACACTTGAACACAGTCTTCAAGGCATGTGAGTTGAATAGTAGCTTGACTATACATGTTAGTCATTGTGGCATTATGGGTAGCATGGCCCATTATTCAACAGAGACACATTAAAAATCAACAATAGTTGCACTGAGAATATATATGTATATACACTGAAAGATCATGACCAACCAAAATTTAACTATTGATATAGGACAAATATTAGTCGATAACACTTAAATACTCCACAGCACTCCAATGAAAAGAAAGACTTGAAAATCTAGAAGCTATTATTATACAATATTATTTATCCACATTAAATAAAATATCATTCACCAAAAGAAATGATGTCATGAAGTGCATATGATATAATTAATGTGTGCACATATTATATAAGTATTATAAGTAAAAAAATAAATAAATAAAAATTAAATAAATTATTTAATAAATAAAATAAAATAAATGAATCTTATTATTTCTTTACAGCCTTGTTCCTAATAACCATCACACATAACATCACACTTGGCCATTTCAAATGTTCAAATTCTCAAACAATACCAGGATGCAGACAAAGGGATTCTAACTACTACACAGACACCACACCAGTTCTTGATAATGACTTTGAATGTCAAAAGTATTTGAACAAAAATGATAATACTTCTCTTTAATCAAACTTTGTTAAATATGTACACTATATAACTGTTGTTGTATACTCTTCTAGGACAAGTATTAAATCTTCTGCAAAAACAATGCTGGGACCAATGATAACTGTGATGATGACAAAAATTAAAAGCTTGCAACTCAAACTTTATAATCTTCTTCAATGGGAACAAATCTCACAATCTTCTTCTCTTCAAAGTGTCAATGAAAATACAAACTTCCTTTTCTCCATAAACAACTTCAACATATTCAGTAAAGGAAATCGCTTCTTCTTTTTTCTTTTTGAACAACTTCATCCCATTCAATAGGAACCAAATGTTATATACCTTCTTCAGACAAACCACCTCTTCTTCACTGATAATAATAATCTGGGACCAATATGTTGTCTCTCACAAATGTTGAATAATTAAAACTTCAACACTTCAAAATGACTGACATTAACACTTTAAATAAAATATTCATTTATATTTTATTCTTCTTTTTAACAAGTGGTGACTTGCTGTGGGGTGAGAGGTTTGGTCAAGTTAGTGAGATTACACATGCATCGAGTCAGCAAACCCACATACAAGATGGATCAGCCAAAGGCTAGTTCTTTCTGAGCTGTTCTCAAGTCAACTGCTCTCTCCAACTGCTGAAATTGAAGTCTCAAGTACTACTAAAATTTCACTCTTCCAAATTGTCAGCTTGACGTCACTTCCACTCTACTGACAGCTGCTTCCCAGTGCAATTTTGCTTCTTGGTGCTAACCCTTGTTGACTCTGCTAGACATAACAAAAATTCCTAGATCCACATGTGCATTTTTCTGCACTTATTTGACATTTTAAAACAATCACCATTTCTCAAATCTTGCAACAACATCTGTGTTGCTTAGTGCAAGATACACTTCATGTCAAACTTCAACACTAACCAAGAATATCATAGTAATGAATCTATGACATTGTTATCATTAAGGTTAAGATTGTTGTTCAGAGTTGATGAAGAAAAACTAAAAGTGTTGAATTGGTTGGGAAAATAGACAAACAACAGAGTGAAAGACTGAGATAGAAATTTTTATTCTATCAGGAAATTTTATGTAGAGAAAGTTTGATTATATTTCCTGAAAGAAAGTGAAAATTCAATAAATGTTCTTAAGACTCTCTATAAAAAAATGAAGAAAAAATTTGAACTTACACTCTTGGTGAGTTAAAGAGTAAATGAATTGTATTGTTTAAGCCATGAGATTCTATGAGTGTGACTGCAACCCAGCGACAACATGTTAATGAGTGAGTGCACAGTTTCTTCAAATATAGATTGAATTATTGTGAAACTGACAGTTATACCAGGAAGTTTACTAAAACTGATATTTGAAACATTTTTAACAGTAATTTTAATTGTCAGCTACATTTAAATCTACAGTGGGTCTATCTCTAATATCAAGCAGTGTTATTAACAAGCAATAAAAGTCATAATTATTGAAACTTTTATTTATTATTTTGAAAAAAGACTTAATATATGTATTATTACACTCACATACATATGAACAAACAAGCATTCTTATAGATACATACACTTACAAATTTTTATATACATACATTAAAAAATAATTGTCTATTGCTTTGATACATGTAATATATATTGGACCAATAGGAATCAACCTCAAACAACATTCTAGTATACTGTCTCTTTTTTAAAATTATTTTATTTTTCATCTTTTAACCTGATCTCTGAAAGGTAAAACATGTTAGAATGAGACATGTTTTCTACCTTGTTCTTTATATATTTTATCATCTTGTCAGATTCCAATCCACATATTCAACTGATATATATATATATATATATATATACATATATATATATATTAATAAATATAAATAATGTCCTAAATTGATGGCACAAATTGTAGTTTCATGCATTATGCAATCATCAGGTGCATATTACAAACTAAAATGCACCTGATAATTGCATAACACATGAAACTCTGAGTTGTGCTATCAATGTAGGATAATATGTAAATTTATATATATATATATATATATATATATATATATATATATATATATATTAGTATGAGTTTACATGTGCATGTCTGCATAATCTTTCACTCCAAATATAAGAATGCCAATGGAAAATGAACTAAAGTATATTTTATTAGCATACTTTTATAGTATAATCTACAAAATCTGTAGACCATTTTAACTGCTAGTTCACATTAACATGTGTCATGTTTTCATTTTATTGAATGAAGATAACACAATCATGAAATATAATGTTGCATGGAGTTAAAGTAGTCTTACTGAATTCTGTAGTAAATATGTAAGGCTTGCTCCTGGTTAGCTCTCTGTTCACAATTCTTGGCATCAGTATATATGCTATTTAAATGAGTCCAAGTCATATTCCGGAGAAGTGTGTGTTCATCTCCATAACAACATATATTGAACTAACACATTGCTCTTTTCCTGAACTCAGAAAACTCTTTTAAGTAGGCTGGAAAGCAAGGAGCCAAAAGAGTGTTCTACAAGCAAGAAATACAAGAAAAGAAACTGTTAGCATAGAGTATGTGGTTACGTTTAGCCAGCTCAACTGTAAATTGATGAGATATTGTTGCCAGTCTCCAATTGCGCTTAAATTAAAAAAAGATAGGTACTATAGTAAAGAGCTCATCTGAAGAATTACCATGAAAGTATTTATAGAAAAAACACAAGGAGGCAAAATCATGATGAGAAAGTTACTGAAGCCAAGCTACCAGATCAGGATCAATAATATTGCTAATTATTCTTTGGATTTTATCAAGGAACTCAAGATAAATAGCAGCGGTGTGGAACTATATGTGGCAGAAATATTCTAAGCATGGATGAATGAACAAATTTTGAGAATTAGTTGCCAATCTACTCACTACATATCTTTACAGATGCTTTGTCACAACAGAAAGATGATCAAAATTAGTGTTAATATATTTAAGATATGTTCCCTGGTTTCTAATACAGCTTATATTATCCTGTTAACAAACTCATAGTTAATATATTATTACAGATAAAAATAAAATATAAAAATGTGCAAGAATTTCAAGGGAAAGATGACAAAAGCCCAAGAAAATGGTATAAATATATAAACTTTCTTGGTAAATTCCAACTAAAACCAACTTTGATTTTTATAAATAGAACTAGCAGTATAGCCTGGCATTGCTCAGGTGTAATAAAAGCTTTAAAACTAATCCATGGTCCTGGAGCTCAGACTCTTTGGACGTTGGCACGAAAGACTAAAAAGTAATAGTTGTTTCCAGTTAAAGTGAAACCGTAGACTGAAAGAAAAATGAATATATGTAAGTCAAATTTTGATTTCCTAGTATCGATATCAAATAAGTGTTTTTCGTCATAAACTGAATTTTGAAGGCTAAATAAGTCCTCTGAGTAAATGGTATCATGGCTGAGACTAAGAACTACAATTATACCTACTTAGAGCCAAACCCGAAGCAAAAACTAAAATAAAAGGGCTGAAAAATACAGACATACAGGCAGATAAACAGACACACACTCAAACATCTTGCCTTTTATATATATATATATATATTATCAATTTTCTGCACTATTGTAAGAACTGCAACCTTGAAACTTCTGAATATCATTTCTTATGTCTTTGTCTATGAGTGTATCAAATTTGATTAAAATCGGACCACTGCTTCTATAACCCGATTTTTTTCGATTATCCTATTTATCGGGGGTACTTTGTCACAAAACCTAGCTAAGAACACTCGAAGACGCTTATAGTACAACTGTGTAAATTTTCAAGAAAATTGGTTCAGCCATTTCGGAGTCTAAAGGTAACGGACACACACACACACACAGACACACAAACAGACAAAGTTCCATTTATAAATAAGTTTAGATAAGATATTTATAAATAATATACAATAATCACAGAAAAATGGCAGAACTAATCTAGAAAAATGTCATACAAACTTGTTTTATTTTTTCATTTAATAGCATTAAAAACACAAAATCAACATTTAAATAACTTATAAGTTTCTAAAAAAGCCAAAACCTTAAAAATATTTAGTTGGATGGCTTCAGTTTGCTGAAGAAAGGACTTCCAAAGAAAAATCTGGTAGGGAGGAAATGAATATTCTCAGGTTTTCATTTCTTTTATTATAGACATTATTATACCCATGATATAATAACATATTTCATGGATGGAATGGAATAACTGAAAGAAAAAGATTAACAAATATGATTTTTTTCTTAGAGTTCTGTGCTGCTAAGCCATACACAAAATTGTACACATACAATTTTATTTTTCATGTAGAAAACATGTCTACACCATAAACATGACAACAGGGATGTCAGTGAAGACAAACAGACAAATTACCACAAAGTTTTTTCAGGTTTCTTATCATTCTTGGTCTGAATTAACTTTATTCTGAATAACTTTGAGAAGTGTCAATAAAATATTTATAAAACTGATATGCTCAAAGAAAAAGTTTTTAGATATATATCTAATACAAGCATTATATATTAAGTTAAATTATACTGAGATAATTACAACTTTTCAGGTTTTCTTTTACTTTTTATTTTACCACCCTATGCAAGGCAGTAAAGTCATTAAGACATATGGGGATACTGAGTGTGGAAGAACAAGAAAAAAAAAAAGAAAAATATGAGGAAGCCAGAAGAATAGAAGATTAATTAAGACAGTAGATAATGATTTAGCATTGCATTTAAACTTTTGAAGATCAAAGCTGGTAAAAAAAAATGAAGCCAGAAATGAGTTCTACAAACAAAACATGTAAGAAAAGAAACTGTTAACATAAAACTTACAGTTGCATCTAGCCAGTTCGATTTTAGTTCGATATTTGACATTTCCAGTTTGGTTGTGAGATAAGAGTATTTGATTTAACTTTGATCTTGCCAAAGAAATTGTTGTCATGAAAGTTATTTTTATTGCAGTAATTTATAAGTAATTTATATTTATATTTATAATTTATAAGTAATTTATATTTATATTTATATTTATTTTTATATTTATATTTATATTTATATTTATAATTTATAAGTAATTTATATTTATATTTATATTTATAATTTATAAGTAATTTATATTTATATTTATATTTATATTTATATTTATATTTATAATTTATAAGTAATTTATATTTATATTTATATTTATAATTTATAAGTAATTTATATTTATATTTATAATTTATAAGTAATTCATATTTATATTTATATTTATATTTATAATTTATAAGTAATTTATATTTATATTTATATTTATATTTATAATTCATAAGTAATTTATATTTATATTTATATTTATAATTCATAAGTAATTTATATCTATATTTATATTTATATTTATAATTTATAAGTAATTTATATTTATATTTATATTTATTTTTATATTTATATTTATATTTATTTATTTATTTAATTTATAATTTTAATTTATATTTATATTTATATTTATAATTTAATTTAAGTAATTTATATTTATATTTATATTTATATTTATATTTATATTTATAAGTAATTTATATTTATATTTATATTTATATTTATAATTTATAAGTAATTTATATTTATATTTATAATTTATAAGTAATTCATATTTATATTTATATTTATATTTATAATTTATAAGTAATTTATATTTATATTTATATTTATATTTATAATTCATAAGTAATTTATATTTATATTTATATTTATAATTCATAAGTAATTTATATTTATATTTATATTTATAATTTATAATTTTAATTTATTTATTTATTTATTTATTTATTTATTTTTATTTTTAATTTAATTTAAGTAATTTATATTTATATTTATATTTATAATTTATAATTTATATTTATATTTATATTTATAATTTATAAGTAATTTATATTTATATTTATATTTATATTTATAATTTATAAGTAATTTATATTTATATTTATATTTATATTTATAATTTATAAGTAATTTATATTTATATTTATATTTATAATTTATAATTTATATTTATATTTATATTTATAATTTATAAGTAATTTATATTTATATTTATATTTATAATTTATAAGTAATTTATATTTATATTTATATTTATAATTTATAAGTAATTTATATTTATATTTATATTTATAATTTATAAGTAATTTATATTTATATTTATATTTATATTTATAATTTATAAGTAATTTATATTTATATTTATAATTTATAATTTATATTTATATTTATATTTATAATTTATAAGTAATTTATATTTATATTTATATTTATAATTTATAAGTAATTTATATTTATATTTATATTTATATTTATAATTTATAAGTAATTTATATTTATATTTATAATTTATAATTTATATTTATATTTATATTTATAATTTAATTTAATTATTTATATTTATATTTATATTTATAATTTAGTAATTTATATTTATATTTATATTTATATTTACAAGTAATTTATATTTATATTTATATTTATAATTCATAAGTAATTTATATTTATATTTATATTTATATTTATAATTTATAAGTAATTTATATTTATATTTATATTTATTTTTATAATTTAAAGTAATTTATATTTATATTTATATTTATAATTTATAAGTAATTTATATTTATATTTATATTTATAATTTATAAGTAATTTATATTTATATTTATATTTATAATTTATAAGTAATTTATATTTATATTTATATTTATAATTTATAAGTAATTTATATTTATATTTATATTTATAATTCATAAGTAATTTATATTTATATTTATATTTATATTTATAATTTATAAGTAATTCATATTTATATTTATTTTTATAATTTAAAGTAATTTATATTTATATTTATATTTATAATTTATAAGTAATTTATATTTATATTTATATTTATAATTTATAAGTAATTTATATTTATATTTATATTTATAATTTATAAGTAATTTATATTTATATTTATATTTATAATTCTTATAAGTAATTTATATTTATATTTATATTTATAATTTATAAGTAATTTATATTTATATTTATATTTATATTTATAATTTATAAGTAATTTATATTTATATTTATATTTATAATTTATAATTTATATTTATATTTATATTTATAATTTATAAGTAATTTATATTTATATTTATATTTATAATTTATAATTTATATTTATATTTATATTTATAATTTATAAGTAATTTATATTTATATTTATATTTATAATTTATAAGTAATTTATATTTATATTTATATTTATATTTATAATTTATAAGTAATTTATATTTATATTTATATTTATAATTTATAATTTATATTTATATTTATATTTATAATTAATTTATATTTATATTTATATTTATAATTTATAAGTAATTTATATTTATATTTATATTTATATTTATAAGTAATTTATATTTATATTTATATTTATAATTCATAAGTAATTTATATTTATATTTATATTTATATTTATAATTTATAAGTAATTTATATTTATATTTATATTTATTTTTATAATTTAAAGTAATTTATATTTATATTTATATTTATAATTTATAAGTAATTTATATTTATATTTATATTTATAATTTATAAGTAATTTATATTTATATTTATATTTATAATTTATAAGTAATTTATATTTATATTTATATTTATAATTTATAAGTAATTTATATTTATATTTATATTTATAATCCACAAGTAATTTATATTTATATTTATATTTATATTTATAATTTATAAGTAATTTATATTTATATTTATATTTATTTTTATAATTTAAAGTAATTTATATTTATATTTATATTTATAATTTATAAGTAATTTATATTTATATTTATATTTATAATTTATATAATTTATATTTATATTTATAGTTTATAATTTATAAGTAATTTATATTTATATTTATATTTATATTTATAATTTATAAGTAATTTATATTTATATTCATATTTATATTTATAATTTATAAGTAATTTATATTTATATTTATATTTATATTTATATTTACAATTTATAAGTAATTTATATTTATATTTATTAATAGCAGTTAAGTTGTAAAAAGATTATTATTAATTTATTGTTATTTTATGAGATAAATTAAAATTCTTACAAAAGATTTGTTTCTTTTTGTCCTTTCATTAAAAATCTAATGTAGACTGATATAAAAAAAAAAAAACAGTAGTCTCCCTCTGCTACCTAGGAGATATACTCTTTGTTGCAGGTGGCTGCAATCTTGCAACAACAGAAAAGTTTGGTCTCTTAACTACCAATCAGAAGCGGCAACTAGAAAACTGCCAACTCAGTAACCTCAGTATAAAGAGCCATTGTCACCATCCACACATATAACAAAAAACTCGTGACAGTATCACAATTAAGACCTGAGGAGAGGAAAGAAACCGAGAACCCTTTCTTAAATAGGAAACATAAAAAAATGCCTGATGAAAGTTCAATGAATATCTCCCAATCCTCTCATCTTGCCAACTCTCTTACAAGATATGCATTTACTGCACTTGTGTTTGGAGCATGATACTTCATGCAAGCAAGATCTGGCCCTTGATCATGCCAAACCTCCAGTGCTTGCAGTGTAATGACAGGGCCATGATCAGACAACTTTGCAATGTAGTATGTAGTTAAATGTTCCACGAGAAATAGTAATAATGAGTTAAGTGTATCCAGAGTTTATAGTCGCAAGTAGCAGTATATGTGTATGTAGAAAGATTAACAGGTTACTAATAAAGTCTGTTCCTTTCTTTTTTGTGGCTGGCGTAAAAGTGAAAAAGAAAGTGAAGCAATAACGGAAAATTGTACTTATTGGACGTTAGTTTTTAGGAGTCAGTTGAAGTATCTTGCTGTTGACTGGGAGAATGTTGAGGATGGAGAAGAAGAGGTGAAGAAAAATAGCACGAGTGAAGAAGGAGAACGAATGTGTGACTGAACTTTATGTACGAGTTGATAGATTAAAATATCTTTTGTCACATCTTGCAGGTCTCGTCTCTAATTTCTGCTCCCATCTGACTGACTGCTTCGACTTTCTTTCTATTTTTATAACCAAAGACAATTTTAACATAGGCTTGTTAATTTTTCTCTCAGTTTTGCAAATCGCTCCCTTTCATTGGTTAGAAAATTAATTTAACATCGGATCGCAAACTTTGGCTTCGTCTTTTTCTTTCAGTACGGTGTCAATCCTTTCCCTATTCGTCAAATCATAATTCCACACGGAATTGTAAATTTTTGTATAATTTAACAAATACAGGGTATTAAATGTTCTTAATATAATTCTTAAACTTGTGACATACCATTTTTTTAAAATAACAGTAAATTAATAAATGGATACCGCGAATATTGTTATATTATAAATCTTATATTATAATAAAGACCCTTGTGTGTGTGTGTGTGTGTGTGTGTGTGTGTGTGTGTGTGTGTGTGTGTGTATTTAATGGTACAAAATTTTATTATGACATTAAAGATAAGAATTTTTTTTCTATCAGGTTGTCCCAAAAGTTCGTAAAAAATTAAATTTTTATGCAATTTTGCGTTTATATTGTTATAGTGATCTTCATCTTTGTATTCCAGATTGCAATTGATAAAATTGAGCTGCGAGTTTTGATTCGTTACTGCTGGAAGCGAGGTCTTTCAATCAGAAAAGCTGCAGAAGAGATTTGTGCTGCCGAAGGTGAAGGAACAATTGCATATGCGGCGATCTCACAGTGGTACAAGCGTTTCGATTCTGGCGACATGAGTCTTGAAGATAAGCTTCGTTCGGGACGGCCGTTAAAGTTGGATGATGGAGACCTGCAAAATCGGGTTGGACATTGCGCCTTCATCGAGCACACGAGAATTGGCTGATGAGTTTGGAGTTGGTAAATCGACAATTCACCGACATTTGAAGCAACTTGATTTTGTTCACAAAAAGCCGCACCAAGATTCGCACGAACTCACCGAATTGCCGTCAATTGCTCAGCAATCCATTGGACGAGCGTTTTTGGAAGCGCATTGTGACATCGATGAGAAATGGGTCTATCTGGTCAAGCACAATCGAGACAAGCGATGGGTTCAGAAAGTGCAAGAGACACCGTCGGTTCTAAAACAAGATCGATTCGGCAAGAAAGTCATGTGCGTTTGGTGGAACTTTGAAGGAATTGTGCATTTTGAGTTGGTCCCGAATGGTCGTGCCATCAGTGCCGAACTTTACTATCAGCACCTTGAGCGGATCTATGAAAAGTTGAAGTAAAAGTACCCGGCTCTGATCAACCGAAAGCGCGCAGGACAATGCCAAGCCACACACCGCCAGGAAGACCAAAGACAAGGTTGAAGAGCTGGACGGCGTTGAGGTTCTGCCACATCCAGCCTACAGTTCTGACTGTGCTCCATCAGATTACGGCCTTTTCCGCTCAATGCAACACTTTCTGAAGAGCCGCCGATTCGACTCGTTTGATGAAGTCGAGGAAGCGTTTCAAGAATTCTTTGATTCGAAGCCGGCTGAATGGTACTTTGACCAGATCCGAAAGCTTGCAGATCGATGGCAGAAAGACTTTGAAAATGATGGTCTTTATTTTTAGCAATGATTTTTGTTGTTTTTGTGAGTAAAATTTCAATTTTTTGCAAGCTTTTTCTGGTAACCTTAGTTTACTTGTCGAGTAAAATTTCAATTTTTTGCAAGTGTTTACGAACTTTTGGGACAACCTAATATAATCAGCCATGCCAAATTTTAAAACAAAAACATAGCCGACCGGTTTCTGACGAGTGAGAATGTGAGAACATCTTTGACGAGTGAGAACATATTTGTTCTTATCAATGCTCTTATCTCCACCCCGATATGGATCACTTTACGATAAAAAAACCTTTTTGTCAAAATACATTTTATCAGTAAAGCCATTGAAAAAACAACCTTGGCGCTAAACATTTTATCGCAACTCAACACCATATATATGTATACAGATATAATATATTTCCCTCGTGTCACGCTCATGGATTTGAATTATTATTATTATCTTTCTTATGTCCTAATGCGAGATTCTCAATAGAAGGTACATCAATATATATGTTGACATCATTTTAGACAGCATATCAACATAAATATTGTGCCATCATGTTCAATGTCACGGGCCCACTCGTAAGATTATAAAAATATAAAAATATATAATAGATGCTCTCAATCTATTTTAGTAAATTTATTAGTAAATTTTGGTTTTAGGTCTCGAAGGCTTTTATCCCTTCATTTTTTTCCAAAATAGCTTTATTTCCGTGCAAATGTATATGCTGAACTCCAATCAACAATTAGATATTTTAGAAACCTACCTTTTTATGTTAACGACCAGAAAAAATCGAACTTCTTTTCGCTCTTTTTGTCATCTACAACCATCTGAATATGAAGACATTCGGTGCAGAATCACTTTAGGTGTAGGAAGCTAATTTCGGCCTTTTTACTTCCTTTACTCTAAATTATTGCGCTATTTTTTTGTACTTAATTTCAGAAGAAAGTTAACTTTCAAATGTTGCCTGTACTTAATTTCAGAAGAAAGTTAACGTTCAAATATATGAAAATAAGTGATAAGTGTAGTTGTATTTATTTAACCTTCAAATATATGAAAATATGAAAATACCTATAAATTATAAATAACAAAAAGAACAAAATAAGTAGTACAGTAAACATTTTTTTATACTTAACATTGAAAATAAGACAATAATTACATTAATATTAAAGGAAGTTAAAAGTAAAAAAAATGGAAAAAATGACATTGACAATTAAAAAAAATGCAGTAGTTTTCAGAAAGCTGCGTGTATTTGCGTGTTTTCTTTTTTTTCCTTTTTTTTTATACATAATTTCAGAAGAAAGTTAACTTTCAAATATATGAAAATAAATGATAGTTGTGTAGTTTTGCTTAGCCTTAAAGTTAACTTTCTTAAAAAATCTATATTTTCATATATTTGAAAATTAACTTTCGTCTGAAAAAATTAAGTAAATCTACAATTATCACTTATTTTCATATATTTGAAAGTTAACTTTCTTCTCAAACTAAGTACACGTAACTTTCTTAAATTAATTACCAATAAAAAAAACACACGCAAATACACGCAACTTTCTGTTGAAATTGAGTAACGATAAAAAATAAATCGCGTAGTAATTTCTTCATAGGCTTTTCATTAAAGGAAGTAAATAGTCCGAAATTAGCTTCCTACGCCTAAAGTGATTCTGCAGCGAATGTCTTATGATTGAGATGGTTGTGGGTAACAAAAAGAGCGAGAAGAAGTTCGATTTTTTCTGGTCGTTAACATAAAAGGGTAGGTTTCTTTAATATCTAATTGTTGATTGGAGTTCATCATATATATTTACACGGAAATAAGGCTATTTTGGAAAAATCAGAAGGGATAAAAGCCTTCGGGACCTAAAACCGAAATTTACCAATTTATTTGCAGGAGTAAATGAAAGAAATGCACAGAAAAGTCATTTGTTTCAAAATTTATAATTGCAGTTACTGGTCAGTATGAGTTGATTCAAATTGTCATGTTCACAGACACTTATAAACTAATGAATAAAAAAAATTCTTTTTATATTTATTTCTTTATAAAAGGGTAGATAATACATATTTGATTATTTTTATAATCTTGTCTCAAGGAATATAGGCATTGGTTAGTTCCAGTGACTTGACCCAAAGAGTTGTGAGTTCAATATCTGGCTACAGCAGTGGTAAATAAATGAGTTAAAGACAAGTACATGGCATGCAGAAATGTCTTCGCACATGGAATGAGAATTATATATACCCCAGTGATCGAAATAAAGGTTCGGTTCAAAATTCCTAGCACCTGAAGAAACGTACAACGGCCGAAACGTCGTAAACATGGCAATAAAGATGAGGACAACAGTACGAACAGTGTAAATAATGTAAATACTATCTCATCTTAGACGAATTCTATATAAGCTATATAGTTTTGACTTACCATATTTTTTGTTTTTGCAAGGTGTCTTATTTTATTTGGGTGTATATTTAAACAAGTTTGTGTCCATTGTGTACTAGCTATAAGAATGTCGCTAATATACATGTATACGGATAGTAATAAACATAGGGCATTGTCGATAAGGCGTTGAACTCTCTGGGCAAAGTTTCTTAAATCAAATAACATTCTCAAGAATTCATAAAGCTCAAATGATGTTATAACTGCTGCTTTGGGGAGGTAGATCTGGTAATACACTCTGGTGAGGTCGATTTTTTAGAATATCCATTCACCTGTAGTCCTGATTCAAAATTGTCAATATGTGGAACTGGATATCGGTCAGGAAACGGTTTAATAATTTAGTTTCCTGTAGTTGACGCATATTCTGAAGTTGTTGCTGTCTGATTTATCGACTAAGTAAAGTGGTGAGGTGTATGGACAAATTATTCCTTCACATAGAATTTGTTAAAATTCCTTCTTGTCAAAGTTGTATTTATGTGGGGGCATCTTCATGAGTAATAATTAACTGGTTGTCCGATCGTTATGTCGTGCTCTGTCTGGTTTTTGATCAAGTCCGTATTTTTGAAGGATTGTGTAATTTCTTTGGCCTGATTTAGAATATATTTAATCAGGTTTTTCAAGTTGTTGTTTTGTTGAAAGTCATATTAATGCCGGCAATACAGATGTTTATCGTGTTGTTCAATTCAGTTCTGTTCTTCGTATGTAGGGACAAATTAAAATTAACAAAAGGTCGGCGCTCAGAATAAGTAATTTAGTCCTGGCTTGTGTAAATGATCATGTAAAGTCACGTCTCATACCAATATTCAGTCAATTCACTTCAAATGTCATTTTCTGCATGTACTTTGAAGCCGGTGAGAGTATGGTTGTATTCAGGAGCAGGAGCTATTTTACTGATTGTTGTTCCTGTGCCCACAAGGAATTTTTAGCCCTTGTTTTTATCCCATATGTAAAACAAGCAGTATTATTTTTCCCACTGATAAAATTTGCTTAATTTTCCAATTAGAATTGAATCCCTGTTGAGTGATGTGTATATGAATCCGCCCATGGTTTCAGCTATCATCTCTAAATTAGATCTCCTCAAAGCAAACGGATTTGATGGAATCCCTGAAATAGTCAAGAAAAGACTACTGTTCTCTCTAAATACTGCGTGTCTGTGGCTTCCTGATTTTCTGCTTGTTGGAAATCCGATTTTGTTGTTCCTGTCTGTAAGAACTCAGACGAGCTTCTAACTATTGGTTTTCTATCTAGAGGCTCTAATCAATTCTAAATTGGTGAAATATCTCTATAGTGGGTTATCCGTTATAGTGAAGTGTATGCGTGTTGAAACAACGTTTGATTTGTCCTTGTTTGTAAGATAGCCCACTATAAGAGGGGTACAAAACAAGAAAATAAAGTTGTATATAGAAACAACAATTTTATATACATATAAACCAATTTAAATTTTTACAAACAAAAGTAATGTCTTTTGGTTGGTACAAGGTTGTTAAAATGTTCGTAGCAGTCTGTGTTGAAAAGAGTTGACGTATGTATGTATGTATGTATGTATGTATGTATGTATGAGCGTTTGTTGGGTAGGAGTGCTTTTGAAGTATTCGCTCAGTCAAAAGGGTTCTGTGCGGTTATTAAATATAAGAAAATGCAGACTGGTAAATTGTGAGAATAAGAAGCTGAGAGGTGAGAGAGAAAGACAGAGACAATAATAATAACGATCGCTTGACTTTTGTCGAGAGACGTGTTAATTACGCTCGTATTTTTCTGACTGCGACCGTCTTGTCTCGTCTTTTTATTTCGTTTTTTGGGGCTCCGAACAGGTCATTTGGGAATTCACACCCGGATATAATGCTGGGCTTTTCATTGGACGACAAACAAACTTTGCATCGGCTTGCGAAAAGGGTCAGTAAAAGTTGTTGTTGAAAGAATCTATCAAACTTTAGATATCATAAGAGTGGTGAAGCCCAGACTGTTGGATATCTCGAAGGCATTTGACAGGGTTTAACATATTAGATCTTCTTCACAAGTTAAAGGTTATGGTATCTCTAGGTGAATTTTTGAACTGATTCATTCTTTATTATCAAAGCGCGAAATGTAAGATATTTTGAACGGCCGCTCTTCTAGATCATTTTGCATTAATGTAGGCGTCCTCCCCACCACAGGGCTCTACCTTTAGACCTATATTGTTCCTAATTTTCATAAATGACCTTTATGATAGCACAAGTTGTCAATTCAGCATCTATGCTGATGGCGCAAACATTTATTCCTGTCTTGATAGTAAGTTTGAGTGGTTTGAGTGGTTTGAGAAGGTCAAATATGCAACTGATCTAAAAAATGAACTACATTCTGTTGTTAACTGAGGTATGGAATGACTTATTAATTTCAAAGCCACCAAAATGGAAACTGCCCTTTTTTTAACCATCGGTGCAAACCCTTTTTATCTTCCTATGGCATGGCTGAAGCTAACATTCAAAGATAGTGATTCATTGTGCCTTCTCAAACTAACGTTTCTGCTGACATGAAATGGAAAGATTATATTGAATCAATTGCTAGGTCTGCTGCTCAGAAAGTTGATTTACTCTGCGAGACAACTTTTGAACCCACGTCTATTGAACAGGTGTTTAGGATGTGGTTTCCGGCTTTCTCTTTTCCAATCTTTTTACTCTTAAGTAGCCCCCTGCGCATCAGTGGCGTTACCGCCTTGCTTGGGGTGATATGATTAAAAAATAAATATATATAACTTACACATTTATAAGTCTATCATTCATCCTTGCTTTTAGTATTTTTGCCACATTTTATCTCATGCTCCTGCTATAAAAATTTTAAATTCTTGATAAAATCCAAAGAGTATCTGCAATTTTATTGATCCTGACCTGGTATCTCAGCTGCTGTTACTTTCTCGGCGACGTAATGTAGTTTCCATGTGCCTTTTCTATAAATACCTTTATGGTAATTGTTCTAATAAACTTTTATACTTGGTACTTAAACTTTATGAATTTAAGTGCAATACTTGATTAGCATCCAGATTTCATCATTTTACATTTGAAATAGCTAAATGTAACCGTAAGTTCTATGTTAACAGTTTCTTCTATCGTAATTCCCGCTTCCGACTTCTTCAAATGGGTTCAATAATTTTGAAGTTTAACATTAATCACGAGAAATTTGTTGTTGATCTGTTCTTTAGAAATTAAAAGTTAAAAAGTGAAGAATTGCTGCTCTTTGCTCAAAGGAGTGTTGTAATTTCAATTACTGATTAATTGATTAAATAAATTTATAAATAAATTTGTAGGAAATTTAGTCGTTCAGTTTTAATAAAGTCCGAACGTCTAAATTCAAAACAATAATAAAATAAAAATAAAAATAAAAACATGGGTACGCCTGTTAAATAAATCATTTGTATTTACAAGCATATGTATATAAATTTAAAAGAATAAAAAATGATTAAAACAGTATTAGTTCAGTTAAACTCTTTGGGTAGTTAGTCCACAAAAAATGCTTTGGTTAGAGAAAAGACATTTAGTATTTGGTACGCAATAAAAAAACTGTTGTTAAGAAAAAAACCTTTTGGGTAGTTCGTTCACAGTTAAATCTCTGCTTGAGAAAAGACGTATAGATCAGCGAATGTTCACTGGTCATTTCTACTATTGTTGTTAGAAGTCACTGACAGATGTTTCTTTCAGCATTGCGCTGCGAGGAGATGAGGAGCAATGTCGCCATGTCTTCTGTTGAATTTGAACAACATGAAGAAAGTCAAAATTTGTAGGTTCTTATAAGAATTTTTCTCAAAAGTAAGCTCAAGAAAAAAAGATTATATTTTTCTATGACTGGCTAAATATAAATAATGATGTTAAATTCTAACCTTTAATTTAAAGTGTGCGTGACATTGTGGAATCTTTTTTGGCATGTTTCTAAATATTGTTTGTTATTGGGTAGAGAATACTGGTTGTATGTATATTAGAAACGGGGTTTATTTTCTATAATACCTCCTCAGATTGATAAATGTTGAAAAATATTTTATCAATACAATGTACATCTTTTAAATTTAGTAAGCTAAATGACTTTTCTGTCAGATTTCGTTGTAACATTTTTGTGTTTGTTGCAACTGGTCTCTGCATTTCTGTGGCAGTTGGAATTTTTGTAGGTAAATCTAAGCAAGTTTCATTCTATGGAGACAATGTTCTGTTTACTATTTCTAATGATAGTAAAATATTTTCGTTGGCTTGTTGCGTAGAGAGCTGGTTAATGTTTCTTTGATTCGGTCTTGTGTCAGAGTCTGAGAGTTAACCGAACTCCCTACAGCTTACAAGTTTTATGCAGAATTATCATCAGAATTATCAGAAGGTTTTCATCATCAGAAGGTTGGTTGTCAGCAGGTTGGAATATGTGGATTAGTGTAGAAGAGTGGAATAATAAAATATACATTTTGAATGTTAAAATAGAAATTTATTAAAGTGAAAGACTAACATAAGTTGTTGGAGTTAATGTACAATTAGAAACATTAAGAAGTTAAGGGTAGAGTTCGTACAAAATGTTCTAGTAGTAATTGTTGAAATAGATAAGGAGAAAGAGAACAGGGTGCGACCCGACCTTATCTCCTGGTTGATTTGAAGTTGCCGTTACATGTTAGTTGTTTCGTCTTGTGGCTCCCATCTGTGACTCTTGACTGACGCCGAGGTCATTTATATAGTCTTTTTGAATTTAGCACTGGATTGCCAAGTCCTTCCAAGTCTTACAATTCGCTCCCATTGGACAAAAATCATTTTAACACCTACTTGCGAAATCTGGGTTCGACCTTTTCGTTAAGTACATGGTCAATCCTTTTTCTATTTGGGAAAACCAGAATTTCACACGTCATTGTGAATTTTTGTAAAAGAGAAGAAGAGAGTTGCTTTTAATTAATTTCTTATCCCTACAGGCTATTCACTACTTAAAATGGTCTTGTGTATATAGAACAAATGAATCCCCCCCCGCATCATTATGCAACAATATATATTAATAGTTGTGACGGTATTTATGTGTGTAGAGGTTTCTTACTTGTCATCACATTGGTGCAAAAAACTAGATCACTCATTCTTTGCTTAAAGTCATTTACAAAGAAAATTATTGGGTATAAGTAGTTGGTTTTCCCACAGAATTGTTTGGGAAATGTTACTGATGTACCGAAAACTATTTTGGATAGTGTGCATCCTAAATTCTATTTAATCCATTTCTGTATGGAAAGTAAAACTAAGGGAAAATTTTCTAATCAGGTACCAGAATGCGAGTTTGCTGTAAGGGATGTTTTAAGCTACCTATAAAATCTTTTAACCAAACCATTGGCACAAAAATAATATTCTGTGGTTCTTATAAGTTTGACTCTCAATGATTTCGTAAATATATTCGTCAGAGGTATAACAACAGGCCATCTTGTAAATCTATCAATAATAGTTAATAGATAGGAATAACCATTTACATCTGGTAATGGTCCAGTTATATCGATAGGTTATGTTGCGAACCTCTCATCTGGTCGAGTTAATATATCAGATGCCGATTTCATATGTCTGGTATCTCTGATTTTTTGACAGTTGAAACATGCCTGTGTCTAGTTTCTTATATTTGTTTGTATGTTAAGCCTTACAATTAGTTTGCCCTTATCTCAACGTTCTGGATGTCAGAGGTTGTGAAAATGTTAAAAAACCACGCGTCTTAGTGAAAGCGTAACGAAGTTTGTTTATTTTATTTTATTTTATTTTTTACTTTGTCTAATGTGCTATCTTTGTGTTGTTCATCTGCGATGAGGTCAAAGTTGAGAATTTCAAAATTTAGAAAATGTATTACAGAGCGTATCTGTTACAATATTGTCTGAACCTTTAATGCAAATATGTCTGACGAAAATTGGGATATATAGTTGGGATATATAATGTATTACAGAGCGTATCTGTTACAATATTGTCTGAACCTTTAATGCAAATATGTCTGACGAAAATTGGGATATATAGTTGGGATATATAATGTATTACAGAGCGTATCTGTTACAATATTGTCTGAACCTTTAATGCAAATATGTCTGACGAAAATTGGGATATATAGTTCAGTTGGCGCCCGTTTGGATGTAGGAATGTGGAAGAATAAAACATTTCGTATTGTATGTTAAAGTAAAATTTTTATTAACTAAACAGTATAACCAATTTGTAAGAAGTAAAATACTCGAATAGAAAATGCATGTAGTTAATTAATTAAATGTTCAAAGAGAAAATGTAAGTACTTAAATATTCCATAGAAATTCAGAGCTTATAGGTGATAGTAGCAGAATGTGTATATGTAGAAAGATTAAAAATGTTACTAATAAAGTCTGTTCTTTTCCTTTTCATGACCGGCCAAATAGTGAAAAGGAAGGTAAAGCAATGAAGGAAATTGTACTTAGCGGACTTTAGTTTCTAGGAGTCAGTTGAAGTTTCTTGTTGTTTTTTTCTTTGACGGCGTGTGAGTGAAGACGAAGAAAGGAAAATTGGAAGAAGGAAGAATGAATATATGTCGATGAGGCAGAGTTGGCGTCTTGAAATTTCTTTTGTTACATTTTAGCGTGTGGTCTCATAGTCCTACACCCATTTGACCGATCAAGAGACGTGGTTAAGTAGTAAAATTTAGTCATGTGACTGGATCGAAACCATATGCCCATTTTCTAGATATTAAGAAAAATTGACCGGGGTCATAGATCAATTTGCAATTTCCTATCCAATCAGAATCCAGAATCTTTAATTTCACACCGAATTGGGAAATGTACCCTGGTCTGGGTTTTTCCAACATGTTTTCAGTCGTTCTGATCCGTTTTTGCGCGTGTGCAATTTTACCTTTGGTGTTTTAGTTAATTGTTGGATGGATTTGTGTCATATATATATATATATATATATATATATATATATATATATATATTATAATTTCGTTTATACAATGGTTTATAAAAGCATAATATCGCTACAAAAACATTTTCATGTTTCAAAACAAAATTGTTCCTCTTCAGGTGATATGCTAAAATAAATGGTCAAAATTATTTATTTTTGAAAATAAAAGATGATTTCATGGTTATTTAGAAAATGAAATTTTAAAAAATTACAATGTTTCATTTATAACATATGCTTTATTATAACTTTAAAGTTAATAATTATTTTATTAAATAAAAGACTCACACAATACTTAATTAGTTTTCTTAACTATAATATACTTTAATATAGCATAATTATTTAATCATAATTATAACATAAACATTTCAGCACTTTTACTCATGAAGTAATTTTTTCAAAAAACCCAACTTGCTGTTAACATTATTTACCTATTTATTGTGTGGTCCCACTAAGTATCTCACTCAGACAAAATAATTTTCTTCAAAATTTAATGAATTACAATGTTTCATTTATAACTTATACTCTAACATAAATAAAAAGAAAATTAATATCATTTTAATAAAATGAATTACCCACACAATACTAAATTTTTGTTTTTAATACAATATAACTAAGTACAGCACAATTATTTAATCCTAATTCTGACCCAAACATTCTATTCCCTTTACTCGTAGATAGTAGAAAAAAAATCTATTGTTCAATAAAAAATTTAAAATCCAACCTGCTCTTAAAAATTATTGTCTCTAGACTTTAATTGGAGTAGATAGACTAAACTATCGCCCGGTTCACACTCCACCCACGTCTATTGAACAGGTGTAGAGACTCATCCCTTGTTCCCTGTTTAGGATCCTAAACAGGGAACAAGGGATGAGCCTCTTAACCTGTTCAATAGACGTGGGTGGAGTGTGAACCGGGCGATAGTTTAGCCTATCTACTCCAATTGAAAAAAAGAAAAAAAAGAAAAGAGTGAAAAGATTGGAAGAGAGAAAGCCGGAAACCACATCCTAAACAGGAAACAAGAGAGAGAGAGAGAGAGAGAGAGTGTGTGTGTGTGTGTGTGTGTGTAATCAGTCAGATGAGAGCAGAGATCAGATAAGACACCGCCACAATGTAAGGGAGAAATTTCAAGCCGCTGAACAGGACGTCTCGTCGACATACATTCATTCTCCCTTTCCTTCTTGCGTGTTACTTTTCTTTATCTCTTTTTCATAGTTCTCATCATTCTCGCCGTCAACAAGGAAGAAGACAACAACAATAAGACACTTTAACTGACTCCTAAAAATTAACGTCGATAAGTACAGTTTTCTTTTATTGCTTTACCTTCCCTTTCACTTTCTCGCCATCTGCTAAAAGAAAGAAAGGAACACAGACTTTATTACTACCCTGTTAATCTTTGCATACACACATTCCGCTACAACTACGAACTCTGGATTCATTTAACTCCGTACTACACTTTCTCTTTGAAAAATCTTTACACAGTTAATAATTTCATTTCCTACAAATTGATATTATTTTGTTCTGTAAATAAATTTCCACTTAACCATACAAACGAAACATTTTTATTCTTTCCAACCTTCTAACGATGATAGCTTAACTTGTAGGGACTTCTGTTATGTTTGGCACAAGGCCAATTTAATAAACATGATCGTGCTATCTCCTTCATAATAATTTTATTTCAACCAAATTCAATCTCATCTGCCAGACGCAAAAACTTAGTAGGAATAGCAAGACACAATAACAAGCACCAAACTATAAAACACAAAGCCACCACTACGAAAAAATTTAAAAGGAATAAAACATTTAACAGTTTACAATTAAAGAAAATTTAGGAAAAAAATATGCACGAAGCTTCTTTGTGTGTCTATTAAGATAAGATAATTTCCGATAAAGGATCACCAGCGAAGAATAGGGAAAATTAACATAAGAAAAAAACGAAGAATTTTAAAAATAACGAAAAGAGAAAACAATAAGGCATTAAAGGTTTTAGGCTGTCCAACACCAGGAGAATTTTCACTAGAACTTCAAATTTCTCTCGTCTCTCTCTGTAACCGACTGGTAACATAGCCTTCTTGATGTTTTATTGGTGTAAACCCTTTCTTTGATGTTGACCTGCCTTCTTTCCTTGATGCCAAAAGGTCTTCTTCCCATATCTATTGACCTAAGACGGATTTATTAAAAAAATTAATCTCAGCAGCTCTGCTCTACTATTTAGGGTATTTTTAGAGTTTGAGATCATGTCTTTCCCTCGTCAATATATAAGAAAAAATTCCATAAACTTGAAATGGATCCTTCACAAATTTTGGCGGTTTTTAACTGCTGAGCCGAAATAGATGTATATTTGTAACAAAATTTACACTAATTGTCTGGTCTACATAGAAGTACACTTATCTCAAAAGAACGTGCATTAAAAAAACCTAGGCGATTATACATTTAAACAAGGATAGCATATTGTGAAATAATAATTTTTTAATAGACTTGTCAAATCGGCTATGCTTGTCAAATTGGCCTTGTGTCAAACACAACCGATGTCCCCACAATTTAAATATCAGAAGTTTGAAGGTTGGATATTAAAATGTGGAAGGATAAAATGTTTCATTTGTACATTAAAGTAAAGATTTATTAACAGAATAACAAAATTGTAAGAAGAAAAATATAAGCGAAATTTTGTTAACTGAACGCTATTGTTTGAAAAAAATATGTTCATAGAGAAAATGCATGTAGTTAAAATTGTTCAAAGAGAACTGTAAGTATTTAAAATGTTCAACAGAAATTAAGAGTTCATGGTTGATAGTAGTAAGTAGCTAAGTGTCCCGGGGCTTATACTGATAGTAGCAGAATGTGAAGTCTTATGTTCCTTCCCCTTTTTGGTGGGTTGGCGACAGGGTGAGAAATAAGGTAAAACAAATAAAGAAATTTTACTTAACGAAGACAGTTAGAGTGTCCTGTTGTTGTTGTTGTTGTTGTTGTTGTTGTTGTTGTTGTTGTTGTTGTTAATTTCTTTGGCAGCATGGAGTGAAAATGAAGAAAGGAAAATTGGAAGAATAAATAGAATGAATGTATGTCGGTGAGACGTGACCGAGTCAGCTTGAAGTTTCTTCCTTACATCGTGACGAGATGCTATCAGATATTGCTCGCATTCTGACTGTTTTGACCGGTCACAGAACGTGGTTAAATAGTGTATTATCTTCATGTGACCAGCTCAAGCGGCATTCTTATTTTAGGTGTGAAAAAAAAAAAAAAAATGACTGGCGTCATAGATCAATTTTCTGTTTCCTATCCAATCAGGATCCAGAATGTTACTTTTCACACTGGCTTGTAAAATTTGCCTTGGTCTGAGTATTTCCAAAATATTTTTAGTTGTTTGGATCCAATTTTGCGGGTGCGCAATTTTACTTTGTGTGTTTTAGTTAACTGTTGGATGATATAGGATTTGTATCCTATAGACTCGAGAAAAATTGAACTTAGTTTTTTTCTGATTGATCGCACATGATGTTAATTTCTAATCAATAGACTTCTTCTTCTTCATCTTCTTCTTCTTCTTCTTTTATGTGCCATGTCCTTTCAGAACGTAGGCGATCATGGCTTTCCACGTCTCCCTATCCCTGGTGGTTCTTAGCACGCTTTCTCCTGTAACACCACGAAAGCCCCGTTCTGTCATCCATTTGCTCAGGCCCTTCAAATATGTTATCAGCTGCTTTTCCCTGTACCTTTTGCTTTCTATCTTGCCTGTTAGTATCAGGTTCCCCAAGCCTTCCTTCCTCATTACATTTCCCAGGAACTTTAGTTGTCTCTTCCTAATGCTCAATATTAAATTCCTTTTTGTTTCCATCCTTTCCAAAACTTCATCATTGCTCAAATGCTCGGTCCATGATATCCACAGTATCCTTCTCTAGAACCACATTTCAGTTGCTTCAAGTTTTTCCTTCATTTTTGATGATATTGTCCAGCATTCACTGCCATATTGAAGAACTGATATTACATAGCAATAGAGTTCTCTCTTCTCTGTTTCTAGCGAAATTTTTCTATCTCTTAATACTCTACTCAGCTTCTGGAATGCATCCTTCGCCATGCCTATTCGCCTTCGGATTCCTGTGTTGCACTTTCCGTCTTCTGTTAGAACGCTTCCCAGATATTTAAATTTTTGTACCTGTTTGATTTTAGTATCACCAACTTGTATTTGACATTTTGGGTTGCTCTTCTTGTTTTCTTGCAGTTTATTTGTTGTCCTTTTTTGTCACTCTCTTTAGCTACCTTATGTAGGAGATCTTGTAGTCTCCTTTCCGTGTCTGCAATCAGCACTTTATCATCTGCATACCATTTTTTTTTCAAATTGTGGCCTTCGATGACAAATCTTGGCATAATATCTAGGGTCCTCAAAATAGTCTCGCTGTACAAGTGGAATAGATCCGGTGAAAAGACACAACCTTGACTATACCGAATACCTCATTGTCACTAGGAATGTTATGCGTTGTTTTCCTCTGTCCCTCATGTCTTACATCTGCCTCGTGAATATAAAATTTTCCAAGCTTGCAGATCGCGGAGTCGTGCCTCAGTACTTCTTCATGCGCCGTGATTTTTTTTCTTAATGTCGATCAAACTGAAGAGAGGAAGAGACGGATAGTGAGTAAAATAACAACGGATTTCTCTCAAATGGACCTATGGTCTTATTACTACAATACTAGACCAACAACTAGTACTACTAATACTACTGTAGGCGATCACGGACTTCCAATTCGCTCTGTCTCTTGTCGCTCTCAATATTTTGGCATCTCTCCTACTCCGCTATCCATTTACTCTGACCTATCAAGTATACCTTTCCCTGTCTCTGTTTTCCTCTATCCGTTCTGTGAGTATTAAATTCTCAAGGCCCTCCTTCCTTTTTATGTGCCACAGGAACCTCATCTGTCTCTTCCTTGTGTTAAGTATGAGTTTTCATCTCGTTTGCATCTTCTCCAACACCTCATCATTGCTCATATGTTCAGTCCATGGTATCCTCCGCATCCTTCGGTAAAACCACATTTCTGATGCCTCAAGCTTTTCCTTCATTCTTGATGAGATTATCCAACATTCATTTCCTTACAGAAGGTCATATAGTAATCCAGCTGTATCTCTTCTATGTTTCCAGTGAGATTTTCCTGTCTTTTTGGTTATCTTTTAAAATGCATCCTTGGTCACGCCATTGCATCTTTGGATCTCAATGTCGCACTTTCCATCCTCTGTCAGAACACTTCTTCTTTTATGTGCCATGTCCTTTCAGAACGTAGGCGATCATGGCCTTCCACATCTCACTGTCCCTGGTGGCTCTTAGCACGCTTTCTCCTGTTGCACCATGCAACCCTCGTTCTGTCATCCACCTAATCAGGTCCTTCAAATATGTTATCCGCTACTTTCCCTTTATCTGGTCTGTTAGTAACAGGTTCTCCAAGCCCTCCTTCCTCATTGCATGTCCCAGGAACTTTAGTTGTCTCTTCCTGATGCTTAGTATTAATTTCCTTTTCGTCTCCATCCTTTCCAAAACCTCGTCATTGCTCACATGCTCGGTCCATGATATCCGCAGCATCCTTCTGTAGAACCACATTTCAGTTGCTTCAAGTTTTCCCTTCATCTTCGAAGATATTGTCCAACATTCACTGCCATATTGAAGAACCGACATCACATTGCAATCCAGTACTCTCCTCTTTGTTTCTAGTGAAATTGTCCTGTTTCTTAATACTTTACTCAACTTCTGGAATGCCTCTTTCGCCATAGATTTAAAGTTTAAACTCTGCGCGTTGTATTGAATCCTTTTTGACATGTTTGTAAATAGGATTGTTATTGGATAGAAAATAAAGTATGCGTGTGGGCATGTAATTGTGTTGGAAATAGGATCTATTTCCTATGTAAATTGTAATAAAAGTGTTTTTATAAATAATTAATAAATTAATTATAATTATATAAATAAATAAATTAATAATAATAAATTAATTATATAAATAAATGATTAATTAATTTAAATTAATAATTGCTGAAAATATTTTTCTTCTTTCACTTCCTGTAGGTCCCTGTGTCTTAGTGGCGTTATCGCCTTGCTTAGGTGAACCGATTAAAAAAATATTAAATCTCAAATTACTATATAAAATATAAATCTTAATCAGTGATTAAATGATTGGGTAATTGAGAGAGTAAATTTCAATTCAACTAAATGCAAATATTAAGTATAACCCGGATATAAGAGGAACCCAGATATAAGAGAGATTTTCTCTGGTCCCAAATTAGAGCCTGTGCTAATGTATAAAATAGACCAAACCCGGATATAAGATAAACCCGAATATAAGACTCATTCCGATAACTCTCTTATATCCGGGTTTACACTATTTTTTTTTAACTATTTTCTACTGAAACACATGCACACAAAAATTTTAAAAAACGAAATAACAATAAAAACAAAAAAAAAAACAACTATCAGACAGCAAAAAAAATGCAAATAGTTAAGTAAGTATTTAACTGGGTTTTTCTTATACCAGGGTATCCGGGTTACACTTAGCTTGGATGAATTGAATATAAAAAAATATTCAATTGCAGGCGAGAAAAAGAAAGCCTAAGTAAAATCTCGTGCAAAGGATTAAAAACAAAAAATGTAGTTAAAAAAAAAACTGTCCACGTAAAAACAAAACAAAACAAAACAAAACAAAACAAAATGGGCCTTGAGAAAGTGAATTTGCAAGGGATATATTGCTCAAAGAAAGAATGAATAGTTCCCAAAATAAATGCGTCGTACCAGAAGGAAATCCCCAATCACGTGGTCAATGACTGTAAATTATTGATGTGATTTAAATGCCGCCTCCACAGCGGCTTTACTCATTGCAGTTTGGACATGGGAGATAGAGGGGTGTTATCTGAAATTTGTGCCGATTCGTTCTGGGTAAGTCTCATAATATCTTCTTAACGCTTTAAAAAATGATTTATAACAATTAAATATGTGCAAAACAATGGAGAAAGCAAGTCTACTACTGTCATAATTTCTGCATTTTAAATCCAATAGTCGTAGAAGTACAAGCAACATCAAACAAAATATATATTAGTCGAAACATTGTTTACCATCATTGAGAAAATAACTGGAGTTGAGTATTGAAGCCATTTGATTTACACGACTTTCTTTTTACACTGCGAAATATAGACTGACATATAGTCACTTATGTAGTCTGTGTTTTTCATTGTAAACGCGTTTGGATGTGGTTAGCTCGAGTTTAAAGTCGCCATTGAATGATTGAAAATTAAACTTAAAATTTATTTACAATACTTGTCAAACTACATTAACAAATCTACTAAAACTCGACTACAAACAACTTAGTGATTTTTTTTTTTTTTTTTTTCTTGTCGATTTGAAAAACAAAGCTATGTCAGTGTGGAATTTAGGACAAGAAATCGATGAGTTGCTAAGCTCGTTCGTGTGTGACTAAAAAAAAATAAAGTATCCGTATTTTTCAATGTTTACTGCATAAAATTTTAATTTTTCGCGCTAGAAATAATAGCCTATTTCAAATAGGCAACTGATTTGCGCTACCCCTCCGTTTAAAAAAAAAAATAAACAAAACGAAAACAGTATGGGTTTCTCATTTATTTTACACACTTACAGCCCAATTACAAAAATAAAATACTTTTTTTAGCGTCAGGTAATTTTCTAAAATTTTAATTGCAAGTAAATTGAATTTAAATTATAATTGGAATTTAACAGCTACCTACCTGTTAGTGTTTTAAAGTACTATAATTTAATTTGTATATTAAAAAAAAAGTTACGTAAATTTATTTAACTATATTGCAATGCCTCTTTTTATCAATTTTTTCTTCTTTACATTTTATCTCGGATACTTTTTGGAATTACGACATAATATTTAGAATTCAGTAGACATCAGTTAAAAATGGTTTGTAAATATTTTTTAGTTTGCTGCATTTTTCAGTACCCCCTTTCTTTGTTATTTTTCAGTACTAAAAATTTAAATTGAAAACTTTCTAGACTTCAAATGTTGAGTAGATAGCTTCCAATCCAATTTAACGTCCGAAGCATTCTGGTTTCATAATCCGAGGACATTTTTCCATTTTTAAATCTGAAAACTAAAAGTAAAACTTTTATTTATTTTAATTATTATCTAAAGTTAGAAAAAAAATACTTTTTACAACTTTTATATCCGAAAAAAAAATAACAATAGCAAAGATTTAAAAAAAATAAAATAGCGTCTGAACAGAGAAATCATTTCTCAGAAATGAGAAATGCAATGATTTATCTTTTTAATTCGATATGTAGGAAAATCGAAAATAGCTTTTTGATGCTTGATCCTTCCCACCCCCAGTAAGTTGAAATGATTTAAAACGTAAATTTTAACCTGATACAGCAAAGCTGCAAAAACAAGCCTTAAAAAAAATGAAATCCAGATGAATTCTTTAAAATCAATCAATAGGTTAAAAAAAAGCTGTAGTAATTTTTTGTTTTTAGACACACACACTTTATTGGAAAATGACACACGATATTCAAAAATTAGATTTTTAAAACTAATTGAAACGAGTTGAGTTTATAAACCGGACTCTATGCAAAATTTGTTTAAGTTTCAAAATTTCAACTTTAACCTTCGATTTATTTGAATGGTTAGCAATTCCGAAAAGTTGATGAATATTGATTAAAATCACTCACTTTGACTTAAAGAGAATTCAAAGAACAAAAAAGTTAATTTCTTATTTTCATTTTCGAAATCCGCTTTCAAGAACGTAATTTGGGAAATGTTACTGAGAAAAATAAAATAATAAAAAACATGTGCAACTCAACTCTTAGTCTTTATTGGTTTCTTTTACTTCTGATACGCAAAAAATAAACAAAACAAAAAACGGTTACATTTTTATTATATTTTTTAGTTTCAAAGTGTTTTGTAGTTTAAGTTTCGTCTGTTGTCCGGTTTACACTTCTAGATTTTTTTTTTTTTTTTTTTTTTTGAACAAGTGTAAAGATTTCATCCTGTAAGGTCATGATTTTCTATTTTGCTTAGGACTGATTTTCCGATTACTACTTCGAACAAAAAGTAATACATTCCCAGTAGCCACTTGCGCCTTAGTGGCATTTATCGCCTCGCTTGTTGAGGGTGAATTGATTTTTTGTTCAACCGTTTCGTGCATCTTCATAAAATGCTGGAAATTCTGTACAAAGTTTTAACTACGGAGCAATTTATTTTGTACAATAAACCTTTTTCTACCGACTTAAAATCAAAGGTTGAAGAAACTGCTTTCTTTCATATAGGAACTCTGGCTGAACAGGATGCAACACGCATGCATTTAAAAAGTAAAACGCATTTTTTACTCAGCCTTCGGGGAAAAAAATTTAAAAAATGACAGTATTTTTTACATTAATTGTAGTAAGTAGTGTAAAAAAAAAAAAAATTCAAAGTATCTTTTTCTTTTAAGCCCTTTAGATCTTAATCTTAGTTTAAAAAAATCTCTTGTCATTCTGACAAAAACAAAAAACGTTTATCATTGTGAATGTAGTTGTTCATATTATCAATGGCTTTTACTAGGCATTTTTTCATAAAAAAAAAAACTATTGATAATGACTTGGCGGTAAGCAGTGTAAGCCTGACTCATGAACACCTTGTACAATATTTCTGTCAGGACCGGTGCAAGGATTTTGTTTTTCCACCACCCCCAACCTGTCGAGTTCGACCCCCCCCCCCCCATATACTGCATTTCAATTTTAAGGTAGTGTTCATATGAAATAGTAATTTTATTGTAACCTAAAAGACAGGGGAAAGCAACATATAACATATTTGAAGGACCTAATCAGGTGGATGATGGAACGAGGATTGCATGGTGTAACAGAAGGCGTGCTCAGCCACCAGGGATAGGGAAACGTGGAAAGCCACGATCTCCTACGTCCTGAAGGGACAGGGCACATAGAAGAATTATTTACACTAACAGATCATATGCAATATAAAGTGGAACCTGGTGTATGCGGCTCCTGTCGTCAGTGACCACCTGCTATTAACGACTGTTTTTTCTATGCACGGACGATTTGCTAATGAAAGTTAACTGACCCCCAATGAGCAACCTCTTCCAGAACACGACCACCGACCAGCAGAAAAGAATAAAAAGTGACCACTTTAACAAAAACTCATTTTGGCAGTACATTCGTAACTTCTAAATTAGGAGAATTTAAGTTCTATTTCATTTTCCTTTCAAGCCAGAAACACTTTCATGTTGTTTTGTTATCGTAGTATAAGTGAAGAACAAATTGGAAAAGTGCACTCAAAATGAGACTCACTAAAGGAAGTGATGGTGACCTCAGCGAACAACATTGCCCCAAAGGAAATCAGACGCAGAAGAAAAAAACTAGTGGATGACTGAAGAGATTCTCCACGTGATGCAAAGGAGACAAAAAATAATGCCTAGACATGGAAGAGAGTACAAGAAACTTCACAGGGAGATAAGGAACAAATGCAGACAGGCTAAAGAGGAATGGCTCAGCAACAAATGCGCAGAAGTAGACTGAGCAGGACCAATAAAGCAGAGATGCATAGAGATAAGAGAACTGACAGGACAAAAAAACCTGCTCCTCAACAGGATGCATAAAATCCAATTGGATCATATTGGAGAAAGAGGAAATGCTCTAGCGATGGGAAGAGTATGTAAAGGATCTTTTCTTGCGACAGGAGAGAATAACTGAGAATACACAAGGAGGATAGACTGAAAATGCTAAAATCCAAAGTGAAAGCTGCAATGGCCAAATTGAACAGAAACAAAGCAGCTGTTCCAGACGGCGTTGTGATAGAGCTGCTGATAGCCCTGGAAGAATATGGCATAGAAAAAATTACCAACCTAATATACAAAATTTATAATTTTGGAATAATACCAGACAACATATGCAAATCGATATTTATAGCACTGCGGAAGAAACCAGGTGCAAACGAGTGTAAACTACACAGAACTATGAGCTTAATGAGTCACATAACAAAACTGATTGTCAGAATCCTGATGAACAGAGCAATAAGCAGAATCAGGCCAGAGATAGGACAGAAACAGTGTGGGTTTGTGAAAGACACTGGAACAAGGAATGCTATATTTATGATTAGGATGCTCTCTGAAAGGGCAATACAAATGAAAGACTTGTACCTAATGTTTTATTGATTATGCAAAGGCATTCAACAAGATACAACACAAAGAATTGAAGATGCTCAGCAGCCTCGACATTTTTGGGAAAGACATCAGAGTAATCAAGAATCTCTACTGGCAGTAAACGGCCTGCATACGGACAGGTAATGATTTCAGCAGATTTACAAAGATAGAAAGAGGTATAAGACAAGGATGTCTCTTTTCACCGGATCTGTTCAACTTGTACGGTGAGAATATCTTAAGGACCCTAGATGACACGCCAGGATTTGTTATTGGAGGCCACAGCTTGAACAACATAAGGTATACAGATGATACAGTGCTGATTGCAAACATGGAAAGGAAACTACAAAACCTCCGACAGAAGGTAGAGGTGGAGAGTGACAAAAAAAGGACTACAAATAAACTTTAAGAAAACTGAATGCATGGTCATCAGCAAAAGGTACAACCCAAAATGCCAAGTACAGGTGGGTGATACCAGAATCAAGCAAGTATAAAAATTCAAATACCTAGGAAGTGTTCTAACAGGAGATGGAAAGTGCGACACAGAGATCCAAAGGCGAATTGGCATGGCAAAGGACACATTCCAGAAGCTGAGTAAAGTACTAACACACAGGAAAATTACACTAGAAACAAAGAAAAGTGTGTTGGATTGCTATGTGATGTCAGTTCTTCAATATGGCAGTGAATGCTGGACAATATCATCGAAAATGAGGACAAAACTGGAAGCAGCAGAAATGTGGTTCTACAGAAGGATGCTGCAGATATCGTGGACTGAGCATGCAAGCAACGATAAGGTGTTGGAAAGAATGGCAACAAAAAGGAAATTAATACTGAGCATCAGGAAGAGACAACTGAAGTTCCTGGGACATGCAATAAGGAAGGAGAGTTTGGAGAACCTGATACTGACAGAAGGAAAAAGAGATGGAGGAAGGCAGCGGATAACATTTGCAGGGCCTGATCAGGTGGATGACAGAACGGGGGTTGCCAGGAGTAACAGGAGGAAACATACTAAGAGCCACAAGGGATAGAGAGACGTGGAGAACCATGATTGCCTATGTCTAGAAAGGATAGGGCATATAGAAGAAGTGAAGTGTCAAGTTTATATTATTTGTGGTCAAACGGCGGCTATCTTGTATTAACATGTACTTATTACATTTGTTGACAAGTTCAAGAGATTTGTCAGTTTCTGTACCAGATTGGATAAATTTGGCTGTAGGAGAAAAAAAATCACATCTATGTGAAATATAAATTTTCAATGTGTTTTTTTTTTTTTTTTTTTTTTTTTTTTCTCTCAATCATTTTACTCTCTCTAGCCTGATCGTTATTTTTTTTTTTTTTTTTTTTCATATATTATGCAGATTCTCTTTTACTATCACTCACTTCTAAGAAAAAATTGGGTTAATTTTTTATTTGTTCCTCGGAGGCCTTTACCCCGTCAAATCTTTCCAAAACATCTTTAATTCTGTGCAAATGTATATGCTGAACTCAAATCAATAATTGTTTATTGAAGAAACCTACCATTTTTCATGTTATCGACCAGAAAAAAAATTGGACTATATCTCACCCCTTACCCTTTCTTATGTGATTCACTGCTGAATGACTTGAGGCATAGGATACTTGGCCAATTTACTTCCTTTGAGCAAGTAAAAAGGCCGAAAAATCGGCAAACTATGCGTGAAGTCATTCAGCAGTGAATAACACTTTTGAAGCGTGGTTACGGGGTGAGATAAACAGCGAAAAGAATTTCGATATTTTTCTGTTCATTAACTTGAAAAAAGGTAGGTTTTGTATTTATCAATAATTTGATTTGAGTTCAGCATTTACATTTGCATGGAAATAAGGCTGTTTTGGAAAGGTTTGAAGGGGTAAAGGCCTTTGGGGGAACTAATCAAAAATTAAACTTATACATCAAACTTTTCCAACATACATTTTATAAGAAATAAGTGTCAACATCAATTAGAATCTAAGTGGTTACATTACAAAAAACACCACCCAGACTGTCATAACTGATTTCTGATTTTTTTAGCCTATACCAGTGTGAATAAATAATTTTTATTTCTTTTGTTTACCATTGTGAATACGTTATTAATGTTAAAAAATAATTATGCTGAATAAATTTTTTTCAAAGTTAGACCATCTTATGTTCTCATTTATTACCAGATTACATGGTAAAAAATAATGAAATATCTACATTCTGGAGAGTGAAATATATGATCGTGGGAGGATAGGTCACAAGTCTTTAGTGAGTGACCACCTGCCGTATGCTACCGGTTTTTGAAGATAGTAGGGGTGGTCGCATACAACAGGTTCCACTGTAGCTGCATAAATCAATTACAAAGATTGAAAATAAAAGCAATACAAAACTAGACATGTCATTGATCATTCCATAAACCAATGTTTTGCAGCAATTCTTAATATCACCTTGAGATTTTTCTTAAGCTGAATAATTCGAACACATTCAACATTCTAGATATAAAAAAAAAGTGATCTCTATATTATTTTTTTCAAGATTTATAAGCAAAACAAATTTATGGATTTGGACAAAAAATGTCAAAAAACTGAAATTTTTTCATCCTTTTAATAGTTGTGCTTAGGCTTAGTTTAATTTGTAACCTATATAAATATAGGTAGGAAAAAAAAAGCAAATGTTAAGATAGCAAGGGTCACAAAACACTGCCCAGAGCCTGCACGCCCACTCCCTTCAGTGGTAGTGCACACTGACCCAGGTTTCTGTAAAGGATATGCAATGTTCCAATATGTTAAACTTTAATGAAATTTTCAAGATAATTTCTGCCTTCTAAACAAAACAGGAATTAAGACATTGAATTTAAAATTTTAAAGGTCAAATGCATGTTCTACATAAGAAATCTCAGTACCACAACAAATAGTGAAGTGCTCTCCCAGAAAGTGTGATAGAAGAAACTGTTAGGATAGAACTTAATTATATCTAGCCATTTCGTGTGTAAAAAAAAAAAAAAAAGACCTTACTGCCAATCTAGTACTGAACTTAAATTTATAAAGTCTGTGCCAAAGAAAAAAATTTCATCAAAATAACTATTAGGAAAATATTTGTAGAAAAATTACATGAAAGTTGTTTCGGCAATGGGCGAAAATAACGAAAGCTATGTCAGGACCAATCACATTGCAGATGCTTTGAATTTTACCTAGAATGTTTAAATACATAGAAATGCCAAACCATATATGACAGCAATATTCACAGCATGAATGAAGTAGACTTGTATGATAGATTCTGGTGAGAAAAATTGTCTAGCAGAACAGTGAACTAACTTGTATAGCAGCAGATATAACAATTGATTCAATGAAATTTTTCCATTGACATGAAGTGGAAAATGTTACCCTAAGACACAATAGTATCTGTCTGATAATTGTAGCTTTGTATATCATTAAAATGAAATGTTACAATATGTCTCTAATTTCTGGCATTTTAATGACCATAAGTTCATTTACTTTGTGCAGATTCATACTGAATTATGTTAACATTTTTTTTTTCCCTCCTGGTTTTCAGTTTAGGTGTTCTCTCTGTTATTAAAGATTATAGTAACAGAACACTTGCTCAAAATTCCTTGTTTTTGTTGCTTATTCTGTCCACAGTATCTTTCTGTAGAACCATATTTCTGCTGCTTCTAGTTGTGTTTTTTTTTTTTTTTTTTTTTTTTTTTTTTTTTCTTCTTCTGAACTGAGAAATATCCAATATTTACTGCCATTTAAAAGGATGGTTACCAGATAGCTATCCAGGAATCTTTTCTTTAGCATGTAGTGTAGCATGAGGGAAGGATTGACAAATGAGTCCTCGTGATATGACACCCCCCCCCTGCCCTAGCCATCTCCGGCAGATCGATCATTGGGTGTCTCAAGCCAACCAAAGTAGATGACCACTAATTGCTTAGTGGTATTGCATCCTCTTATATAAGGACAGTCTACTTCTAACTCAAAGTTGAAGCAGGAAATTGGCTCTCATTGTCCACTACGGTTGTGAACCAATGCCTAAGAGGCTCAAGTTGACAACTTTTTCATTTAGCTGAACAACATAACTCCTAGTTAGCATTTGTCTTGATAATGTGAAATGCAGACACTCACAACTCTACAAAAATCACCTTCAAACAGCTGTTGGTCACTGTAAAGCCAACCTTGAAAAATGGAGATATGCCACTGATGTTGATCCCAGCTACCAATGTGGGCAATCACAAACTATGGTATATCTACTAGTTTGCCTCAGTCTTGAAGATTCATGCACACTTAACATTAACACCCCAGGTAAGGCCTGTTTGTAAACTGGATGGGTGCTGTGTAACAACTTGATTAGAACTTTGTTTCTAATTTTTTGTTTTTCAGCACCTTGCTTAGCTTTTGGAATGCTTCTTTCACTAGTACTAATCCTATTCTGGATTTACCCTTTTTTTTTCCCCCCTTTGATGCACTCCTTCACGTCCTTTATGAATATAAAGTTTGTACAGATTTCATCCAGCAATTTCAAGCATTTCTAGAAATGCTTGTGGTATTCAGTTCTTTATTATATGAACATTATCTTTGAGATTATTGGTTGGCAGTGTGATGCCATTAATCAATTTGTGTACTATGTACATTAATAACTAAATTTTAAATCTTGTATCAAGATTTTTGGTTAAAACCTCTGATCACTTAAATCCCTGAAGTCTGTCCTGAACCATCAAGGTTTGTCTGGTTTTTCTCAAAGCTAAAACTGAAATATTATAGGTGAGATCAAAGATAATACATTGTTACAACTCAAAAGAAAATTAAAAGGGAAATAAATATTGGAATAAATGTAATGCTCATCTGATCCCTTTTCTTTTTATTCCTCACTTTTACTTTCATTGCCCCTATGCCAGCCAAACTTCTGGTGATATTCTGGTGAATAGATTTCTTGGTTATTTGACTAAACACATGGATCCAAATTAACATTTAGGTTATATAGCTCTTAAATCCATTCTTTAAAAATTTTACTTTCAAAAGTGTGTGGGGGGGGGGGGGGAAGGAATGATAAAATTCAATTTGACAGATGTCTTCTAGTTGTATAGTATGAAATAGCATTTCTATTTTATTTACAAAAATCTACATTAATTAAATGGCATTTTGTTCACTATATCTTTGATTTTGAAACTGTCATCTGTCCAGTATTAAACACTCTTATTATAATGGCTTAGTCATGTCTGGTTGTCTTTTTCATTATTTTATATATTAATAGACAAGTTTATTTCTGCCATTTAAAAATGTTTGAAAGATATTAATCAGTAGTAACCATTTTTAACAACCACATTATTTTTAATTTCATTGTATTTTGAATTCAGTAAATAACTCTGCACTAAATGATACAATAAGTGATCAACAAAATTTAGTGACTATTGAACTGTGCTAAAGATCTGATAAACATGCTTACCAACTATTCAATAACAAAAGGGTCAAATTTAAAGCATGTGTATATCTGGTTCACTTTTTTTTTATAGGAATCATTAGTCTGTAGTACTTGATTAAAAATTTTAAATCTATAAAAATTTGGTAAAATGAACAAATTAGATACAAATTATAGTGGACACATTATTAAAGTATATTCTATTAGGTTGTCACATGAAATAACATACTTTACAGGAAATTAATAAAATGCTTCGGAAATTTTAAATAACTATTTAATTAAAATGGGTACCATGTTAATCAATAAATGTTCCACAAGAAACCTTTAATTTCTTGTTGCTATCTTTAAAAAAATTCCCATCCTATGATGTGATAAACAGTTCAAATGCTTTGATTAACTTTTCCTTAGTGGAGAATGTTTTGTTGTGAGTGAAAAGCTCAAAGGGCTTATATAAGTGATAATCAGCAGGAGAGATATCAGGTGAATATGGAGGATGATGCAAAATTTCATAATTCAGGTTATGCAGCTTTTGGACAGTTGAAGTGTGTTGTCATGCAGCAATATTGAATTGTTTCTTTTTCAATTTTTTTGTGCATACTCTTTCTCCACAATATGAAGTTGCTGTTGTTTTCCTCTGAGGCAAGATTGAATAATGAATAATTCATTTTGAAAGACCACTATGCAGTCACCATTTTGACTTTTTAGGGTGACATGGAGGTTTAGATATTGTTTTGGTGATTCCCTTGCATCTCACCACTCTCTTATTAATCATGGGTATAAACTACATCTACCAACATGGCCTCTGATTAGGTGGTCTTGGGGAGAGTGGAACCACCTCATAATTGTTGTTTCCAGGTTCACCCTGACCAAGAGGCCCAGCTATGGACAAATAGTTAACCCCTAAATTATAAAAGCATGAAAATAGATTTTTATAATAAAAATACCAGCAATACCTTTTAAAACCAAAAAAAAAAAAAATACCTTGGAGGGGGGGGATTATTACAAGTGATACATTTGACTCTCAACAAAAACCCTCTTTACAAATTTAGAAACTGATTTCTCACAAAGAATACATAATCTATTCACAGGAACCTATTCAAAAAATCTTGTTGCATTAAATAACCCCTTGTGGTTGATATGCTGTAAAACAAAATAAATCAAACCAAATCTACTCTTACTATTGTCAGAGTATCCATTTCTCATGGCTGTAATGTTTTTTCCCAGTTTGTATTCATACAATAAGATTACTTAACATTGTTTCATCGTAATCATTTTCATTGGGCTTAAGAAAAATTACCTATAAAGAGTTTGGAATAAGTCAATATGTTTTTTATATAGTAAGAAAGTTAACTGGATCAACAACAGACCAAAAATACATCATTTCATGTGTGACAACCTAATAATCATTTCAGCCAAAATAATTTTTTTTTTATTTTTTTATTTTTTTTTTTTTTAAGATTATTAAAATATTCCTCTTGAATAAATATCAATTTAAATTTTTATTAACTTATAATTTATGGAGGAGAAAACAGTATCTGAAACCTATATCAAATTATTAATCTGCAAAAGTTTCAGCTTTTTAGTATACAGTTATTAGAAATGTTATACTCTTCAAGTAATACACATTCAAATAGTCAGGTATACTTCTGTGAAGTATTTGCATGTATTGTGTTTAATACATTAGTGTATCATGCATAAATAAAAGATGATATCAAATAGCCAGTAAGATTAAAGGTTTGCATTGAAATATTAAGAGTAATCGTTGAAAAAAAAAAAAAATGCCTCATATTTTGCAAATAAAAATTTTTGTATTGGCACTTGGCACTCTTTCATTTGTGACAACCTAATTAATCATTTCAGCCAAAAATGATTTTTTTTATTTATTTTTTTTTATAGTGGACAAATTGAATAGTTCTAGAAGGAAATTTTCACCCCCTTAATCTTCTGCGACTCTGTGACTATTTTATATAAGTTAAATGTCAAAAGTAACAGTTCCTGATCTGCTTTCTGTTTTTGTTATCAATTTATGGTGACATGCTAAGTTGATTGTTTTTTTTTTTGTTTTTGTTGTTGTTTTTTGTTTTTGTTTTTCTCCAATGTGTCTGTACTAATGAGATTATATCTTCATCAGTTAAGTTTGTTAAAATCTGAAAGAAATCTGCCTTTGTAGTATTAATAGAAAATAAGTATTAAAATTAACAATGCTAAATTGATTTATGACTCTGATATACACTTAACATTTAAGACCACCTAAACCTCATGTGAATAGGTTCTTTTGGCATAAACTATAGCTTAATTCCTAATCACTGTGATATCACATAGGATTTGTTTAATACTGGACAACTGCTTGGCTCCGTAGTAGATCAGCTTTTGTAATATTTTCAAACTGAAAAATATTAGTTTGGTCATGCTTATAGGACTCTATTGAATTTGATTAAACTAATTGTTTTTTCTTATGTGTACATTGTAACAATAGTGGCTTTAGAATCTTTTCAGATTTTCAAAAAAATTTAGGTAAATGTTATAACAAGGCTAATTGAAGCTTCAGATATCTTCATTATCAATTGCCTCTATCTTTGAATAACACTGTCTATTTAAAAACAAAAAGGGTATACATTTTTGTATGTCCAGATAGTTTAACTTTGTAAATTTTTGTAGTAATCAGAACTTATCATTTTGAGTTGACAAATTGAGATTGAAGCTCAATTTAGATGAACAGTTAAGTATCTTGAACAGAAGCTCTTCTATAAGAGAAATCTTGACTGCATTTAAGATGATTTAGAAACTGAAAGAGCAAGTCATTTTTCTTAATGCAGTTTCAAATATAAAAATTTGTGGATAAAAGTGGTGTTCAGGTCAAGACTACTCTTGATATGGTGGCTTGATTTTTTTTTTTTTTTTTTTTTTTTTTTTTTTTTTTTTAAGCCTATTTATGGTGACACTATGTAAAATTTGAATATCCTGGAGAAAAGAAAATATCCTTTGGATAATCTTCCACCAATAACAGAATTTGAAACCATGATAATTTGGAGGGATAACTGTGACATATATAAGAATGGTAACTGGCTGGTGAAAATCACTACTTGATTGCATATCATCAGAATGGATAGTCATACAGATATGGGACAGCTTTTCAAATTAACGTATGCTGGTGAGATCAAGAGAATTCTGAAAAGCTAAGTGGCTAACCTAAAACTCAAGACAACCAATTTCAAAAATTTTGTCACATCACTGATACCAACATTCCTTATTTGGTTTTCCTTAACAACATTCTTCTTTACTGATGTATTTGACCTTGATTGCTGATAGGTCAGAAATTTCACAACTATAAGACTACTTTCACTGTATTCCTTTTAGAACATTTAACTTTAGTTCTATTTTCACAAACACTTCCCTTTACCAAGCTCAATTTTGAGTAAGCCTTTATATACTTTTCCATGAAATGATTTGTAAATAAATATTTTCTGTTTAATTTCTCACCAAGTAAATCCTTTTCTTGTTGACCTAATGAGCAACTGTTTTTTTTTCTTCCTATATAGAATAATTTTCTGATTTGAAAACTACAAAGATTTCAGAACTTAGATTCATCTAAGAAATTTCAATGTTATTACAGATTTGAATTCAAGTTGCTCTTCTCTCTATGTAAATTATTGAACTTCCATTTCAGATATAATCTAAGTAAAAAGTGTTGCATTTTAAATTTCTTTTTAGATTTATCACACATGCTCTCCATCAGAGCAACTCATTGCGCCTTCTTGGTTTTGCCTTTTCTACTTATATAAAGTGGAACAATTATGTTGAATCAGTTGCTAGATCAGCTGCTAAGAAAGTTGTTTCACTGTATCATTCCAGACACTTTTTCTCATCAGTCTATATTGCACATTTATAAATCTGTTATTTGTCAGTGTATTGAATATTGCTGCAATATGTGGTCTGGTGTTATACCTAGAGATTCTCAACAAAATTCAAAGAAGGATCTGTTATGTTGTTGGTTCTGACTTGGCATCTTGACTTCCAATTTTTCTAAATTTTTATGGCAATTATTCTAATGAGCTCTCCTTGACTTAAGCAAACTATTAGATCTCATATTACTGTTGATTTAGCTAGATGTAACTAAATTCTATTCTAATAGTTTTTCTTATACTTCTCGCCTGTGACACTCTTCTGATTTCTTGCTTCTGTGCCATCTACAATCTTCAAAAATTACAATTTCATTCACCATCTTGTTCTTTTCTTCTTAAAGTTTTCTCATTCTTTTTTTCACTCCTAGTAATCCCTTGTCTTAGTTGCATTATTGCCTTGCTTGTGGCAAAATGATTTCAAGAGTGCATACACTTTCATTTGAAAAATCACTTTCAAAATATTGACATTGTATAAAAGTTAAAAAGCAATTTATAGTAGTCTTTCATAGTTAGTTAAAGGATATAAAAAAAATTTATTTTTTATTTGTTTTAACGGTATGCAGTGACAGTTTTCCATTCTGACTGTAATTAAGTCTTAAATTATTATCTTTCAATTCATTCCAATTACTTCAATTTTAATGACAGTGGTAATGACAAAACAATGGAGATTTGTTTTTGTTACAAAAAAAATAGCTGATCCTAAGCAGTCAGGCAGTGCATGGCCAAAATGCATACTTTTGCTTTGCTTAAAATTTGACAAAAAAAATGTTAGAAATTAAAACCTTCTTTATGACTAGTTTCTTTTTATCCTTTTCCTTACACGAAATATCAACTTTAACATCTGAATGCTTATAGAATTTAGTCACTCTTAAAAACCCATTTTTTTCTGTGGCTTTGATTTTCTTAATTTTTCTTTTAACTCCTCAGAATATGGTGTGACCTTTTTCTTCAATATTTTTTCATTCAATATGAGTTAGTCAGAAAAAGGCGACAAACGAGTATGTAGCAACTACCGCGGAATCAGCCTGATCGATATTTCGGCCAAACTGTTCACAGTCCTGCTACTGAAGCGCTTCCAACTCGCTCGCGACCACCGTACCCGCCCAAGCCAGGCTGGTTTCCGTCCGGGTAGAGGGTGCTCTGACCAGATCTTTTGTCTACGCCGGATACTGGAGACGCGCTGGTCTTACCAACAACCGACGGTGCTCTGTTTCATCGATTTTGCAGCGGCCTTCGACTCGGTGGACCGCAGCGCTCTGTGGACTATCATGCGGGACGATGGCATTCTGCCAAAGCTGCTGCGTCTGATTCAGGCCTACTACCGGGAGACGAGGACACGTGTTCGTGCTTACGGTGCTGAGACCGGGGCGTTTGAGGTCCGCACTGGTGTGCAACAGGGATGTGCGCTCTCCCCGACGCTCTTCAACTACGCTATCGACTGGATTCTGATGAGCGCCCTTCAAGGCTTCACTGGGGTTCGGGTGGGCCGCGACTTGGCCGTGACCGACCTGGTGTACGCTGACGACATTGTCCTTCTTGGTGACAGCATCGAGGAGGTGCAGGCGGCCGTCAGCCGAGTGCATACCAGCGCGTGCGCGGTCGGCATGCGCATCAATGCTGCAAAGACGAAGGTGATGACGGCGCTGTTGCCTCCAGAGGCCCAACAACCCATCCTGCTCGACGGAACACCCCTGGAGATGGTGGACCACTTCATCTATCTGGGCTCGTCTTTTGTCCCGAGCGGCCAGGGTGGCAATGAGATCGGGCGTCGCATCAACCTTGCGAGGGCCGCCTTCAACCGCCTCCAGAAGTGTCTCTGGTCAAGGCGGGAGATCGCCCTGCGTACAAAGAGCCGCGTCTACCAAGCTGTTGTGCGATCCATCTTGCTGTATGGCTGCGAGACGTGGCCGGTGCACGTAGCGGACCTCAAGAGGGTGGAGGTCTTCGACAATGACTGTCTCCGGCGCATCCTGCGTTTCCGGCGGATTGATCGGGTGCGGACATCGACCCTTCGTCAAACATGCCGTCTTCAACCGATACCGGCTGCTCTCCGACTCCGTCGACTGCGTCGGTTCGGCCATGCTGCGCGCTGTCCTCCGGGTGAGCTGATTCGCGACTGCCTCTTCCCGAGGCCCCTACCGGGCTGGCGCAAGCGTGCGGGGGGTCAGCTGAGGACGTGGGCAGCCACGCTGAGGGGGGACATGGAGCCGATCTCGGGCCCAAATGTCGTGGGATTTCGGAGGTGGAACCGGGACTGGGCAGAGATCGGAGTGGAGCTGGCTCAAGATCGCCGATCGTGGGCCGCCGCTGGGAGAGACGCTTCAAATGTTCTTGGGGATGCCGGCTCAACCCGTCCTGGGTGAATGCCGCTACAATACAATACAATACATAGTCAGAAAGTAATGCTTGTTCTTCAATTGCAGCAAATTTAATAACACAAGGCATATCAAAATGGTTACAAGTCTTGAGGACTAAATCTAATCCTATTCATAGCCTCTTTCCTTAATTTTGGTATCTCATTTTTTAATGTGTGCATGTATACTAACCTTGGCTGCTTTTGTACCAAGTTCTCTTTAGAGAACTGCTATCCTGTGTGTTTCCTTCATGAACCCAGAGGAAAACCTTAAGGGATCAGGTCAGGGTTTTGGATTGTTTAATCATGCACTTTGATTGCATTTTGGTCTTTAAAAGAACATTGTTCATCTCTTAAATGTAATCTGTTGAAGAAACCTTGCTCTAAATTTTGACTGTATGATCCTGTAGAATTTAGAATTGATAGTGGTGCCATTGAGGTAAAGTTTAACAAAGGTACTTGCAAAAAATGCTATGTTAAAAGTAAGTCTCACTCACTCACAAACATCTAAAACTGTATAAAATATTTTCTTTTCTCAATGTAAAGCATGCTTTATTCATTAGATTAAGTATTTACATACTTCTCAAAAATATAGGCGTCAATTCAGATGCAGTAAAGGAATAACAATTAAAATAACACTTGACCCCCCCCCCACCATTTAAGCACCTTATGATAAATAATTATAAATCTTTAAGAAAATACATCTTTCAGACATTTTCTTAGATTAATTCTTCTTTGAATTTTCCAAAGGTGGGGATCATCTAGCTCTTATGATATGTTAATCATAAAATGGACAATTATTATTTTACATTTTCTTGTTCTGTAGTTCAGGTACAATAAATTTATGAATAAAAAAGTTTTGTAGTTATTTCTTTACAAGTTATTAAAAAATTTTTCAATGTAGTTCAAATGTTTTTTGTAATCTTGTAAATATAAGATTATTCTTGTCAATAAACTAATTATGTTAATACTTTTTCTAGCTGATCATTAAAAATATATATATATATATATATATATATATATATATATATATATAAATCTAGTTCTGCATTTGTTTCATTAAAATTCTAAAAATAGTTTTTTTGATCAGTTAAAAATGACCATGTAGTAATGTCAAGAGAAAAACTGTCCATTTAGCATAATTTTCCTCTACTCCCTGAATGTTAGCTAAATTTTGTTAACACTACCAATATGACTCCATTCTAATCCTAAAACACAGTGACCATTACTTTGCTGCAAAACGGGCTGCCTTAAGTTTAATCTAGAGTTGTTACAGTTGTCTTTTTTTCAACAAAGGCTTGTTTAGGATTAAATGATAAGTTCACAGCATGTAATGGGTAAATAGTCACTACTTTATATTTTTGATTTTTGTCAACTGCACAGTATAGTAGTTTGTTGGGCGATGTCTGAGAAAGGGCATTATAATACAATTCACTCTGCCAGAAATTTGGTAATGGAATGCTGTACTGCTTGACATTTGTACTGAAAGCTCTGTGAACACTTCAGAGTGTCAATCTGAGGGCAGTGCAGAGGATTCAGTTTGAACCTAATGGTGATTACAAAGTTGAGGTAGCTTGAAAAACTTACTCTGATTGTTCTGATAAGAATTTTTTTCTTAGAGCCTCCCTCAATACAGAGCTTGTATCAAGTGCCTTGAGGAAGTAGTGTTGCCCTAAGTCAAGAGAGTGGCTGCTAGAAGACCCTGTGTCTAGCAACAAAACTCTGCACCATGCAACACAAATAGGGGAACCCATTTATGGCTGTCAGACAGTTTCTGTGACTATCACTTCTCACATTTGGCCACCTAACTCTCCAGATTGCAACCCTCTTGATTATTTGTGGGGCATAGTTGAGAAATAGACTAACAAAACTACTTGTAGCACCAAAGATGAACTGTAGGCAAGGATTATAGCAGCATTCATTATCTTAAATAAGGACTGTCCAGAAAAGTTGCAAGAGATTCCAAATTTGTCTGGAGGCTGTGACTGAAGGCAATGACAATTTTATTAAACAAATTCATTCTTTAGTATTTCAAAATATATTTATGTGCAATTTTAGTAAATATATGTTAAAATCAGGTATCAGTATTTTAATTTTTGTATAAGTTAGACAATTTTTGTGTGTGTGTGTGTGTGTGTGTGTATATATATATATATATATATATATACACACACACACACACACACAGAATATGATAGAGAAATGTTTAGCCTTATCTGTATTCACACCAGCATCTAGCCTACCACTGTGGGACCTATCACTTCTTTCTTTCTAGTATTGCTATTGATTCTAATGAAGCATCATTATATCAAATACAGCCTGTCTATAAATGATCCTAAATCACCTGTGAATGTTTGTAGCACTCCTGTATGTTATATATAATGGTCGCCTCTGAAGAGGAAGCCATCTTTCTTTTTCTTAAGATAGTCCCTGAACAATAGTATTTTTTTTTCTTTTTCCTACTCATCATTGGGTAGGAAAAGAAAAAAAAAATTAGTTTTCTAGGCACTTCATGATTTATAGCTCAATATTTTTCTTGACAAGATTTAAAATTATAAGCCATTGTGTTAAAATTCAGTTTTGCTTTATATTAGCATAAATAACTTTTCCTGATCGTCCTAGAAAGCATGAAATTAAATTATATAAAACATCCATCCTCCTTACTTGACACTTTGTGCTGACTATTGAACAACAGCTGTTAACTATCTTAACATGAGTATGTTAAATGCATTTTAATTCCTTACCTACATTCATATCTACACCTGTGTTAATAGGTGGTAGTGGTGTACACTACACTCTAATGAATGACAACCAACAGCCGTTGCTGAGATTGAGACAAGTCTGGAATATTACTTGTTCTATAATATACAAGTCCATAATGATAAATGAGTGAAGGACAAAAGAAGTTGGCAAAGACAAGAACAGATATTGTTACAACCCCTAGTCTTGTCAGGAACATATTTTTTCATTGTAAATCTTTTTTCTTGCTAATTTCAGTTACCTCCCCCCCACTTTTTTTTTAATGTACTGTCTTATAGACTAAGCTTAGTCACATAAATTATAGCTTTAGCTTAATATCACAGGGGGTGATTTATTTTTGTTGACCTATATTTTTTTTTTGTTAAATTAATAGTTTCTAAGGTAGCCTAAAGATTTTTTTTCTCTTTTTTTTTGCTGTTTTATGGCTTCAGAATTAAAGTAAAATACCATTTGATGACACTGCAAGAGTTTTTAATCTGTTTGCCATTCTGTTGGTAAAATATTGTTTAGCCAAGTTTTGAGTTCAGGCATTGTTAACTTAATATTGCACAAAGTCATTAGTGGTTTGTATGAATTAATCTTTGTTCCCCTCATACGACCACTCACGGCTTCTGTTGGCCCGTGATAGGATGATTATGAAAGAAAAAAAATGTTCTGTACTATGGTTCTTAATAACAAACATTTGTTTATTTACCATGCTTTTTTATTATTTATTTGCTTTAAAATTTAATTGCATTTCATTATCTTCAGTGTGTAATATGAGTTGATCAAATATGTATTGAAATCCAACAGAATAAGAAAAAAAAACAAATAGGAAATGTTTACCACTCTAACATGTTTCTCTTTTATTAAAGCTTTCTCAGAAAATGATATAGAAAAAAAATTTGGTATTTTTATTTTATATTATTTTCCCTTTCATCTTTCTCTGTACCTTTTTGACAAAAGTAAAACATTAGATTTATAAACATTTTTGTTGTTTGTTATATAATTTTCTGTAGGTCATCTTGATTCTTGATGTTCATCTGTTATGTTCAGCTCCTTTTTATAAAATAGTGGTTTCCCCACTGACTGTTACTCAAAACTGTAGAGTTCAGTCTACTCTGCTATTTAACCCATAGTTGAAGGGAGAAGTGGATCTATGCCTTTCTGAAGGGAATTTGTGTGGAAGTAAATATAGCAAGTTGAAACTAGAACTCTTTGTTAGTCCCACTTTCTGCGCCAATAAACATTACACTATCTACATGTCCTTATCTTGACTAGATTGAATGCTTAAATTTGACAATTTGTAAAATTTATTGTTATATATTTTTCACTTCTTTTTTTTTTTTTTTTTTTTTTTTTTTTTTTTTTTTTTTTTTTTTTTTTGGCAAGAAATTATCAAGAGCTTGTTCCAAAATGTATTTCTTCCTAATCTTGATGACTTGTTTAAACAAGCATTTACATATGAGCATAATTTCAATCTGTATTATTTCAAACTTAAATATAATATAGATTTCTAACTAAAAAAAATTACTCTTATAATAGGGATTTCAGTATTTACATTATTTGGACTATTGGCCTCATTTTTTAATGTAAATACTGTAACTAGGGATTACACTTGCACATTTTATGCACTAAATTTCCCAACTGCTATGCTGTGGTTAATGTTATTGAAATAAGATAAACAAGAACTAAATCTTAGCATACAAGTGTAAAATTGCAATTTTTTAAATTTTTTTTTTATTTTTTTATCTTACTGTATAACTGTTACTTGGTAATATTTAATTTTTTTTTAAATGAGCTTCATTACTTTCATTAGTCCCATAGATTTTGCTGTGGAGCATGAGGGTGGGTTACAGTTCTTAACAAGTTATGCATTGCTGTTATGGTTTCCATAGCAAGTAGGATGATGTTGCTAGATTTATGCCCAATCTTTAAATAAGACTAAATAAATTTAAAAATAAAAACCTGTTGCCCCCTCTCCCCCTCCCTCTTTTTGCACAAATAAGTTCAATAAAAAAAAAAATGCCATCAATTTTCATGTACAGGTTGAAAACTGAGGAAATAATTTACACCTACAGAAAAGACAGAATCTCAGAACTGCATTATGTAAAGATATCCAAACTAGATCACCAAAAAATTGTAATTCAATCAAGCATTAAAAATTTACAACTAAGGACAAGTGGCAATAAAAGATTAGTGCTCTGCTTCTTAGCACTATTAACAGATTTTTTTGTGTAGGTAGCTAATCTCATTTGCTAGCAAAAACTTGAGTGGGTGACTTGTTTAAGGCATGTGTCCATCAGCTACTAGTTTTTAATTTTACCAGTCTTTATATTTATTTATCTTCATTACATTCATTAATATTTTTATGGCTGGAAAAAAAATTTGTGGCACTTGAATATTCCCTCCCCCTTCACAGATGACTGAAATTTGAATACATTTTTTTGAAACCTGACATTTCAACATGGCTCTATATGACTATATTTCTGAGATGAGGTATTGTAACTATTTACACAATTTGAATTGTTAGCACTGTTGTCCTTATCTTTGTTGCCATATTTACAATGTTTTGGTGCAATTGTATGTTCTGACCTTCTTCAGCTGATTGGAATTTCAAACCAAACCTTTAGTTCATTCACCAGGCACATGGCCCAGTGGATAAGTGTTGGTTGAAGTAATCCAGTGACTTGTTCAATACCTGGCCACAGCAGATGTGAACAAAAACTTAGTTGCGTTTAAAAGAAATAACTGAAACTGAGATATCCAAAAAAGGCATGGCATGTGGAATAGAACAATCTGCTGGTGAGAGAATTAAAGGGTTTGGTTAAAAAAATAAAAGGCTAGAGTGTACAGTAGTTGAAATGTTGTAAATATTATAACAAAAATGAGGAAAAGTCTGAACAACGTAAATAGTGTAAATACATCTCTGATTTGTGTGTGGATAGTGAATTTTAAATTTTTATGCTGAAAGTGGAAAAGATGGAAGTGGTTTGTTTGGTGCAGTAGTGGAAGTTTTGATCTGGAGCATTGAATATCTTAGACATGCAGCTAGTGATAACCAAATTGAAATGTTAATTAAAAATAATCTAGGTAATGCAACACCTGACATTGCAGGTTTATTGTCTCACAGTGGGGGGTGGGGGCAATGGATCACACTTCCATGTGTGATTCTCTGCTCAAATGTACTGAAAAAGAAAAACATTTTTGAAAAGAACAATCACAAGTGATGAAAAATAGATTGTTTAGGATCATGAAGCAAAAAAAGTTAACCATTAACTCTTCTAAAGGTTAGAGGTCTGCATTGAAAGATGATGCTAAAATAAACTATATCCAGTAGCAAGGCCTCTGATTTGAAGATTTTGAGAAGTGTGGAACCACCTTAACTTTTTTCACTTTGTGACTTCATTTGCTGTACAAAAAGTTTATCCTGTCATTGAAGATGACTAATCACTGAATGATAGTGGTTGAACTTATTAGTTGTGTTGTCTTAGTTGTATTGTAATATTCTGCTATGGCAACAGAAAACAAACTTTAAGTGAAATAAAGGATACTGCAATTCAGAAGCCTTGAAAAAAAAATGCAGTGGAAAGAGTTATATTAATAATGCAGAGTGCTTAATCTTAATTGCTGCTATTCCTAGATTCACCCTAACCTGGAGTGGTAGCACCTGTTAGGTCCCAGCTATGTTCAAATAGTGAACCCCCTAAACAAAATCAAAGCACAATGAAAGTGTTAGATATATATAATATATATATATATATATATATCACTAACATCTCAATTCATCCCATGTAAGTGGTTACTTGAAGTGAAAAAGAATTCATTAAGAAGAAAGGACAATGAAAGAACAGGTTTAAGGAAGACAGAATATGATTAGCATTTCATTTAAATTTTTGAAGATTATATAGAACAAAATGCAAGAGTTCCACAGGCAAGAAGTGAGATCAAAGAAACTATTATAATAGAACATAGTTGCATCTGGGTAGTTCAACAGTAAAATGGTGAAATTTAGTTGCTAATGTATGTTTTAATTTGTGCAGTCAGGGTACCATGGAGGAAAGCTCATCAGAACAATTTCATTGGAAATATTTTTCAAAAGACAGCAGGAAGACATGACATGGTGCTGGGAAAGTGAAGTTGAGATACTCTTTCAATTTTGTCAAGAATCTTGATATTTATAGTGACAGCAATATTCAATGAATAGACAAAAAGTGGATTTATAACTGTGCACCTTTTTTGGATTCTCTTGCTTCAGTCCATACAAAATTCTAGTAGGAAGAAGTTCAGTTCTTTGACAATGGAAGAATGGCTTCAAACGCTATGGACAAGGGAAAATGAAGTAATAATGTCCAGACTTCATATTGGATTCTCCATGACAACCCCATTCTTATGTCCTAAAACAAGATCCACTTATCATCTGTATGGCATGTCAAGAATTATACAGATGTATACTAATAAATTATGGCAACTTTGACCAAATTTGTTTAAAATACTACTCAACAAACATGAAAGATGTCTTTCAGGACATAAATCCATATATCCTATAATTTCTTAAATCAAACTATATTCCAAAATGTAACTAAACAAAACTACAACATAAAGCAATAACTGCTTCTAGTAATTGTCTAGACAAGCATATATATGCACAAAGGCTCAGTATCATCTACCATGTATTCAGTTGCAAGAATAACATGTTTACTACTTCAAAGCTTCCAAGAAAATTAAGTGACTCCTAAGGAGTCATGCCAGTAAACAAATCAATGTGTTCTTTGAAAGCTTGTAAAAACTAAACTCTTTCATCTTTCAAAAAGATGCCAACTTCTGATATAATCATGAAGCTGTCGCAAAGATGGCAAAAAGTACTGGAGCTAAATGGCACAGATGTAACTGTATAAATTTTTGTTCAAATTTCTTGTCTTTAAAATTCACAATGCTACAGACTTTGTTTTGACTATATCTGTCTTTAGTATTGAACATAAAAGTATGGTATGTCATATTTCTTTGTAATTTGAAGAAAGACATTTATAAATGGAAAAAATTTTACTTGCAGTCAATATTATAATCATACTAATATTCTATCTCTAGTCATCTTTATCTGATAAAAGAAACCATGTAATATTGGATAAGTATTCCCTACTTAATATTTTTTGTAATTGCTTTTGTTTGAACTTATTTATATGCTTTTCCATTTGAAAGGATGTGCTAGTCTGAATGGTAAAATCCTTATTTTTAACAAAAAAAAAAAACTATCCTCATTCTTTGCAAGAATGAAAATCTGTGATGCCAGATCTTTTTAAATCTTTTTTTTCCTTTCAATCTTTTTACAGAATATTAGTATCACCTGGAGTAACAATGCAACATGGCCACAGTTCACACAATGTTTCCAAAACACCATTCTTATGTGGCTACCCTGTATCTGGCTATGGTGTTGCCTGCCTTTCTATTTGTACTATATGTACAAACATTCCAGCAATGCCATTCCTTACACCTGGATAAATATAAGCAAAAATGTAAGTGTGATCTCTTCTTATATATTATAATAGAGAAAATATATATATATATATATATATATAATTTTTTTTTTTTTTTTTTTTTTATGAGTGTCAAGTATTGAAGAAATATATATTTCCCTCTTGCCATGCCCAGGGGAATAACCTCTGAAGAAACAGCTAATAATCCTCTCAAATATTTTGAAGCCAAGGGTACACTTGTTCACTTACATTGATAAATATCTATGTACAATAAACTTTCCTTTTTTTTTTTTTTTTTTTTTTTTTTTTTTTTTTTTTTTTTAAATCTCATTAAGCTATGGATTTTCTGTTAATCTTGGTACTGTATAAGTGATAATTTGACATTTTGTTAATAGATACTTATTATTATCTGTATCCCTGATTTTTAATTAGACAAAATCTTCTCATGGGTTTCTCACTTATAATTAGATTTTATTTATATTTTTAACCATATCTATAATTTAGTGATTAAATGTTATTCTTTGGTCACTTTAAAAGTTGATTTGTAGGAAATTCTGTCATCCAGGATGTTTGATTTTTTTTTTTTTTTTTTTTTTTTTTCTCCTCTCCCACCACTTAAAAATTTAAATGCCCAAATTCAAAACACTAATAAAATAAAAATACAGACACCTGGACATGTCTATTTAAATAGATCATGTACATGAATTCAAGATTTAAAAAAAAAATATAGTAGTAGTTTTTTTAGTCTTTGGGTAGTTAGAGGTGTCTACTGGTAATCTTAAATGGTGAGGTAACTCAGTTTGTATCTTGATTAACAATTCACTTAAATGTCCAGCAGTCACTATACAGGGTGGGGAGCAAGTCACCCAAGGATAACATATCCAGCTGAGCCCTTATGTGCTCTAGTAAAATTGTTAGGAAATGACTAGCCTGTCATACTTTATTAAAGATAGATTCTTTTAGTAGCCACTTTTCCTACCCCTTGGGGATGTTGGAGCAGAGTGGGCTCACTTTGTGGTGGTACACAGGTTGCTCCTTCCAGCTGGCTATGTTGAGTCCCCACTTGCTGGTTTCTTATTTTTATTTTCTTCGTGCCCAGAGTCCATTTCCATATCCTCTGGCTCTACTATCTTGTTAATGGATTTCCACCCCACCTTTCTTGCCTTATTCACCTTTAGAGATCTAACTTACCTCAGTACTGGCCTGCCTTTTGCCAATATTAATGGTACTCTTCTTTCCCTACAAAGGCAGGGGTATTAAAATCTATCCTGGATTCATGATGATGAAGTCAATCTTATCCCAAAATTGCCTCTTCACACAAATCTGAGACCACATAAAACCTCTGAACCCTGCTCGTCCCATCTATTTCCGCCGAAAGATTCACCATCCCTTTTATCTTCATGATTCCCGCCGCTTGAGTAATTTCTATGTCTGCCTTCTTCAGCTTACCCCTATATCTCAAGCGCTCATAATTTTCCTGATTCAACACCTAAACCAGTATCTATTACAGTTCTTACTACTGATCCTCCCACTAATATCTCACAATGAAGTCCTACTTCTACCAACACCTGAGACACCGCAGCTGTCTTTGTGTCTTAGTACCTTAGTTCTCATGACAACCAGCCACAGGTGCTGGCAGTAGCACATCACCAGGGTCATTCGCATAGGGGTCCTACCATAACCCCTTCCATTTGGGTGACTGAAAAGGACCCTCCATCGCTGCAGACAGCTTCTCTTCAGGTGACCTGGTCTTTCACAATACCAGCACCTCCTCATGGGGCAATTTGCTGCAAAATGACTCTCAGGACTACATGCCCAGAACCTCATTCTAGTTGTTCTGATATGGGCCACCCTTCCTCTTACTACTGGGGCAACTCTTACTTCTTCCCATTCTTCAGGTTCTTTTTTGATTCTAAATGGTGGTACACCCCTGTGAAGCCCAAGCCATCTAGTGTTGTGCTCCTTTTCACCACACCTTCCACAGGTTTTGATACCATTTAAGTCAAGGGATGGGGGGAGGGCATTGCTGATTTGTCGGACAATTCATAATCCTGTAGCCTTCATGGCCACAGGTCCAGCAAACCAAGCCCTATCTACCTGTAAAGAAAAAACCTATACCTTCTTCTAGAATCTTCTTCCCTAAACCTTTCACTCTCTACTGAAAATAAAACTGAAAGATAGTCAAAAACCACTCTTACAACTCTAACTTTGCCCTGGATCTTTGTTCCTGGCCTTCTGCCAGACTCCAGTGCTATCTTTTTTGCTAGAGCTATTGCAGTCGATGAATTCAAGGGGCCTCCCTTTTAATACATCATGGTGAACACGCTCCTCCCCAAGGGCTTCTATGTACGAATCGCGACCTGCACTTGCATCACTGCATTTGCCCACATCTTTTTCCAGCCAGCTTCTCTGCCCTGGCTCACAACTCTCTGGGGATCTCATCCTTCAACTAAATTAGTTTGAGGAGTGTCCTCATGGCCTCTATCATCATCCTTCATTGGCAAACTTGGTGATCCTCTTCTACCTCTTCCCAGGGTATCTGTGGATACCTTTGTAGGAGCTGCTCTATAAACTCTGAGGCCTTCTCCATTGCGGCATTTCTATGCCACTTACAGTCTCACAGTCCAAAATTTTAAAAACAACCTGGGACTTGTGAACTGACAAAAGCTAATCCTTGATTTCCCCCCCCCCAATACCCCTCTCAGGTCCACATTGTGTTGCTGCTCTCTCATTTCCTCTTCTACCTCATCCCTATCCAGTCCCAGGGACTCAGTCTGCCATGCTATCGCCTATCTAGAAAAACTCTGAAAATACAATAAACAATAACTGGTGCTGGCGAACACAACCACAGAATAGAGAATTTAAGGGAATGACTAAAGAGACTTATTTGATACTGCCAACTTGTTACCGCTTGCCTTGTCAACTTGCTGTCACTGCTTGCCCTCATCTGCTTTGCTGCACATTCTCGCCAATCTGATTTGCCACTTGTTCTCGTCGACTTTGTTGCATAACACAACCCCTGGCTGTGCCCAGTCAGCATCCCTGACCTTTGGCGGATTCTGGCCATGCTGTGTTGTTGATCTCAGATTAGCCAAAACAGGACCACTTGTTATGACTTGATGAGGATGGACCAGACTTGTGAGAGATTGATATAAAACCAGATTCAGAGATGTGTGTGTATATATATATATATATATATATATATATATATATATATATATATATATATATACACACACACACACATCTCCCAAATAATTAGAAGCAAGTCAAAAGAGGTCATGGCAAAGAAATATCAGTTGGTTGGTATTCAGTAGAATATTCATGTTATATTATTTCTACGGGACCATCAGTTGTTTGAATTTGCATATATATATATATATATGGAAATAGGGTTTATTTCTTAGGGTAACTTTTAGGAACTTTGTTGTGCTACACCATGCTCTTAATAGTTTAGATGTATGCCAATGCATATTTTATCATTGTTATCAGAAGTTCGACAAAAGATTGCACCTAAATGCTTTTTACTTTTGCTCTGTATCTATTACATATAGTATCTAATGTCATATTGATTTTGTCATTGAAATTCTTTAGTGAGTTTAATTTTTCTTCACATTCTAAACATAGATTTCTCCTGAAAATTTATAATTTCTGAGATGATGTCTGAGCATTGTATCAGTCGGTTAAGTACCATGCATGATACATGCTTCAGCGATCATGTCTCTTTCAAGACATGACTGACTCTGCAGAGGATTTTCCCCACAGTAGGTTGCCATTATTTTCTGTGATAGACTGGTTGCCAACCAAGGCTACAGAACCCAGTCTGTCCTGTTATTTAACCCATAGCTGGATGGAAGAGACAGGTTAATACCTTTCCTTAGGGTATTTGCGTGTTAGTGAATGCAACAAATTCAACTGGAATTCAAACTCTGGTCTCCAATTTCTTGTTCCGAGTCGATATCCACTGCACCATAAAACATAACGAGCATTGTATAGAAGATCAAATAGAGAAGAATTAAAGTATGAAGCATGTATTATGTCCTCCTTTTAACTGGAGGATGCCTATAAAATCAGTATTTAGAATTCTGACTTGGGCTCAAACAACAATTCCTGTCACTCGTAAGAAAATGTGTAACAATTTCAGCCATAAGACAAGAGGCCATAACAAATAAAATACCTTAAAGCCAGTAAAAACTGGTTTGTTGAATGTAAATTTACTATCAGTATGAGTTCCTAATAAACTGTCTGTAGAAAAGTATATGAAAACTAAATATAGTATGGATACTTGTTTTTACTGCTTGTAAGCTTACTATTTAATAGTAGGTAATGGACTCCTTAAAGTGCAAATCGGATGTTACAGTTGTCAGGTGGAAAATTCACAAATTCATTGTCCTTCTGAATACTTGTTTGTGTATATGTATGTATATACACACACACACACACACATATATATATATATATATATATATATATATATATATATATAACTTTTTTTGAACAGTATTTGTTTATTTTTATTATATTTTATATTTCAGACCGTCCTCGGTCCTTCATCAGAAACAACTGATTTTTAAATTTGAATTAGAAACGTAATTCAAATTTAAAAATCAGTTGTTTCTGATGAAGGACCGAGGGCGGTCTGAAATATAAAATATAATAAAAATAAACAAATACTGTCAAAAAAAAAAAAGGACATTTTTAAATTCAAAACTTTTTATTAATATTCTTTCCTATATATATATATATATATATATATATATATATGGCACTGAATGTATATTATGTTTAATCATGAGCCATTGTAAACATTGTATTTTACCTTTAATTTATGGTGAAAATAAAAACGAAAATTGTCCAAGATTGGGTTTAATATTTATTACGCTGGTTCTAATCTTTAAGCTTACATAAGCCATCTTCAGACTGGTTGTAAGGACGTTAACACAGATAACCACCATCAAAGATGATATTTTCTTGTGTTGACATAAAACATTGCTATGCAACGATAAGTCACCAAATAGCAGACACAGGTCGTGAATTAGAAATGTGGTTCTGAATGTGAGAGACTGAAATGTTAACAGAACCATATCTTTAAATGCAATGTAATGTGTTGTGACTAGTTTGAAATGTAATTTTATTGAGTGTGGGTTGCTTTGATTTAATATAGATGGCCTCTAATATTTGAAGGTTCTTTTTACTATGTGTATGTGAGCATATTTTGTTATCGACTAAAATCTGTCTAATCTTACATGCATGGCTTTTTTTTTCTTTTTTTTTTTTTTTTAATAAAACTATGATCAGAAAGGTGACAGGTCTACAGGAGAGCCTGATTGTAGCAAGACCAACATATATATATATATATATATATATATATATGGTGGGTTTATTAGTATCAGAGATTGTTGCTGGGCCCTAGCAGAGTCTTATATTGTATACAAGCGATGCCCAGGAATACTCCAATGTCTGGAAATTATTAATGACAATCTAGAGATTCCCATACAATGGAGACAAGTTGAATGAATCTGGATCCCTAAGGGAGAATTCTCAAAAGAGATTGATCAATTCTGTATAATTTCTCTTAACACAGTATATGATCTTCTTCAGAATATTGGACAAATGTCTCGCTTACTATTGTGTCAATAATAGCTACATGACTCCTCAGTTTAGAAGAGTCATTGTGTGAATGCCTGGCTGCCTGAAACATACAGGAGTTCGGATGCAACTTCTGAGATAAACCAGAAAGAACAAAGATGATTTAAGTTTTATGGTCTGACCTCACAAATATCTATAGATTGATTCCACACTAGCTTGTAGGTGAAGCTTTAGAAAGGCATTGCATTCTTAGTAGCACTGACAAATTCCAGGTCAGAGTAATGTCCAGAACCACTGTAACCTGATCCCCAGGTGTACCTTGACCAATCCATCTTCATTGTGTTTGTTTGATCTCGGACTGGCTGAAGTAGATTGCCTGTTATCACCTGGCTAGGTTAGTCCAGACAAAAGAGTTCAGTATATTGTTAAAAACTAGATATGTGATCTGCGGTCCCCAGCCAACAGAACATAATCAGTACAACACTGCAACACCATGGGTATAGATTCACACATATATATATATATATATATATATATTAGTCATCTGCAGACAGATCTGTTTTGCTGTATCACAGCTCATCAGTACTGTTAGACTCCGATTACTTTTTTTTAACCCAGGATTGAAACCCAACCGCAGTGGCATCAGTCGATGATTCTACCTCTGGGCTATGGGCGCTCAGTAGAAGGCAGATTTTTTTAGCATGTATATTATCATTATACACACCCAATAGCCAGTGCTCTAATTCATTAGTGACTGAGCGATGCGTACATGCTAGGGTAGCTACTGTTTTTCAAAGTCTACCATTCTTCCAGAGTGCTCAATCAGGTTGTGAGAGCGTAAAGTCATAATTATAAGCAAGTCAAAGCTGGGTGATGCACAATCAGTTGGCTGGTATTTCAATATCTCATTACAGTAACAATGTTCTTGGAAGCTGCATGCCTATTTCCGATTGACTGTCTTCTTCAAATCATGGGCCTAATTCTGCTAATTTTGTTTTCTGCCTCAGTCTTAGTGAAAAGGCACAAAACCAGGGTGGTAAAGTTAGTCATGGGGAATTTGATTTCCCTCCCTGTATAAAGCTCGAAATGGAAATATCAATTATCCATTTCGACTGAGCCTTCAGCTCTTCACCACTGAAGTGGGGAGAGACTTACTCTCTTATTGCTTGCCTGTTTGTACCAAGAGCTCAGGTAACTAGAGACAGGAAATTCTCATAGTCCAGTTTAACTTGGAGCAAACAAGTAGTCAAAACAGGATAACATATGTCGATGCTTCAGCTGCACATACTCAATTTGCTTACTTTTCCCACCAAAAGTAATTGTACTTTTCAACTTTAGAGAAATCTCTTATATTTAAAATCAAAAAAAAAAAAAATTAATATCAGCTATTTGAAAATAGGATTACACCACCACATTGAGAGAGAGAAACAACAACAAAACAAAACATACCTCTGTCAGGGGTTTGGCAGCCACCAATAAGAGCGTACATGGATGAACTTACAGTCATAATGAACTCTGTGGCAGGTAGCTCTTGAAGGAGCTTGAAAAAAAACCCCATAAAATTCAAACCAGCTAAATCAAGTTCTGTAGTAATTAGAAAAGGCCAGGTCACTGACAAATATAGATTTACGATTGCAAGAACAAATATCCCAACAATTTCAGAGAAACCAATCAAGTACTTGGGCAAGACATTTAATAGTACTCTGAAAGATATCAGGCCTGTCAGATTGATTTAAAGCATTGATATTTCAATACTCCTTATTACCCAGAGTACTATGGTCCCTTCAGCTATATGAAGTCTTGCTCACTACAGTAGAAACTTTAGAGAGAAAAATAATATGCTTGAAGATGGCCTGGGTAACCAAGAAGTTTAAGCAGTGCTGTGCTGTGCTGTATGGCAAAACAAATATGATAAAGCTACCACTTAGCAGCCTCAAAGAGGAGTTCTTAGTAAGCCAGACTAGGGAGTTCCTCCAATTCAGAGAACTCATTGCCGAAATTGTGAGGAGCAGTAATAGAAACCTGGACAGGAAGAAAATGGAGTGCCAGTAAGGAATTAACTGTAGCAGAAGAAATGCTAAGTCAAAGCCTTACTATGAATCACAGCAAAAGGGATGTCAGGATTGGGCTATTTTCCCAGAAAACAATATGCCACGGTTAAGTAGAGGTATCAGTTATTACAAAATGAAATTTGAGAAGGTCTAAGAAAAACTGTTATTGTAGAATGGTTGGGTTTTGCCAAACAAGGAGCATGTACAAAATGGGAAGGAATTGAGCAGCGTAAGATAAAATAGTCAAATTTGTCATGCTGATTTCATTAGAATTCAGTTCCTAATAAAATCAGTTTGACATTATCCCAAGTCCAGCTAAACTAAAGTTATGGGGATTGATTGAAACACCCAACTGTGTTCTATGGGGAAGGAAAGGGTTGTTGCAACAAATATTAAGCAGTTGCTCCAAGGCTTTAGCAGATGGTCTGTATTGCTGGCACCACAATCATGTCCACAGAGTTATAAGGAACGCAGTAACGACAGCCATCAGGTCATGCTAATATCAAGTAGGGTACAGAGAACTATTGATACATTTTATTAAAGCCAGAGGAAAGACTGATAAAGTAAAGAATACTCCAAAGATGCTTTCTACAGCACCTGATTAGCAGATGATCATGGAACTGAAAAAAGCAATTTAAGTTCTCAAGCTATAATAATTTGGGAATTATCTGTTGTATGGAAGGAGAATATCTCACTTGCTAATGAAAGGAAGTGCAAAAAATACCAAGTGTTGGTGCCAGCAAAATGGTTGAAAAACCTATTTTGATCCAATAAAAATGAGATGCAGAGGTTTTGTGGGAAACTTGTTGAGAAAGGCATTGGCAAAGACTGGAATCATGGGAGCAGCAACAAAGAAAGCTCTGTTACAGCAGAAGAAGGATCCCAATGGATATAGCTGAAAAAGAATAAGATCTTGTGTTGAGTGAAACACTAGTAATTCTGATCAATTGGTGCACCTAGAGGATGCTGGCTAATTTGCTGACATTTTCTGGGTGGACAAGTTGAATAGAATCTTTTTTTTTTTTTTTTTTTTTTTTTTAGTGTATTATCTAGATGGCATTGTTTATCAAGAAAGTTGGTATTAAATAACTTGTGAACCCACAAAGTCAATGGATTTAATATCATTTGAGTTTATATGATCTTTTTTATATTATATTTTTTTTTACTTTTTTATTTTTTTTTATTTTCAAACTAATAGGATAAGTGAATGCATGGACAGAGAAGATATGTAATTTATGTTGTGTGGAATTTAAGTAAATGTAAAGGATTTACCATAACATTAATACATGAGCAGGAGTGGTGAAATTGAAAGATGTGTGGAAACCTTGCTTTTGTTCTTATACCTGTGGACTATAAAAATCTGATTTTCTAAAGGAAATCTTGATGCCATTATAAAAGTAAAATCTACCTTTTATTACAATCAAAATCTTGCACCATGGAGTGAATTAAGTGAAGAGGTGGCCTGGTAACAGGTCAGGGTACCTGGCAGAACAAATCTGATGTTGCAATACCCGAAATTCGTAATAAAACCAGGGTAGCATCACTGATGACCTCTACTGTTGCATTTCTGCACTTGTGACCTTAACACAAAGCCTGCCAAACAATTGCACTTAGTGACAAAAAAAAAAACAACCAACAAGAAAAAGCTTAATTGGTGTGAAGGGAGAAAGAAGAAAAAAAAAACAAGACAGGAAAGGTACAAAAACAGAAAGCCATCTATGCAATGTTAAGGTGTTAAGTGTTCAAATCAACTAAGATCTTATATCACTAACCCGTAACAGCAGAAGAAAAAAATTCTGGTCAAATCACTACTGTTTCTCATAAGTGCAATCCTCAGAACACACTAGCATACAAAATTTTTAGGCCACCTTATTAAATTAATTACTTTTAATTTTACTCTAAAATCTAGAATGATTAGCTGTATGCTTTTCTCAGATTATGATTTTTGAGTTTTAAAACCAGTTACTGAATTTTTGTTAATGCAGTTTAGTAGATGATAGTAAAACCCAAGAAATTAGAATCATAATGGAAGACTTGAATGCCAAGTTAGATAAGGAGAGTGAAAGGGAGACAACTGTTGAATTTGGATAAGGAATCTGCAACAACTGAGGAGAAAAATGAGTCCAATGGTACACAGCAAATGACCAGGTAATAACCGACACCTGGTTTCAAGAATACCCAAGACACCTATGGACATAGAGAAGCCCAGGAGGCGACACAAAAAAAACAAAAAAAAAATGGTTACATAACCATAAACAGAAGATTTAGTGGTTCAATATAAAAACCTATCAAAGTGCTGACTGTAGAAGCAACCACTTCCTATTCCTCTGTAAACAATGGATGAAATTTTGGAGACTGAAGTCTAGTGCAGCGCTCAGACTACAACACACTTGTGGGTGACCTCAGCCTGCAGAAAAAATACACTGACAGTATTAAAAACAAATATAGAGAACTTGAAATGGGACACACTAAAGGAAGCATCAGTGGCATCAGCAAACAACATTGTCCAAGAAGAAACCAGATGCAGAAGAAAACAATGAGTGGATAACTGAAGAGATTCTTGATATCATGCAAAGGAGACAGAAAACTATGCCAAGACATAGAACAGAATACTGGAAACTACACAAGATAATAAGGAGCAAATGCAGATAGGCTAAAAAGAATAGCTCCCATAAAGGTGCAGAAGTAGAACTGACAAGACAAGGAACGTGCTCCTCAATAAGATGTATAAAATCAAAGAATGGAACAATCATATTGAAGAGAAAATAATCCAGTGATGATAATTTCCACAAGAGAGCAGCTGACAATACACAATGATGACACTGGAAATATTAAAATCCAAAGTGGAAGCTGCAATGGCCAAACTGAACAGAAACAAAGCAGCTGGACAAGACAACATTGTAATAAAGATCCTGACAGCCTTAAACAATTTTGGCATAGAGTAAATTACAGAAATAATGAATGAATGAAATCTATAGCACTAAGAAGCCAGGTGCAGACGAATGTGAATTCCACTGAACAATCAGTTTAATGAGCCCCCATAACAAAACTCATCTTCTAAATCCTGATGAATAGAGCACGAAGCAAAATCAGGCCAGAGATAGGATAAGAACAGTGTGGTTTCATCAAAGACACCAGAACACGGTACATATTTAGGCTTAGGATGCTATCAAAAATGGTAGTACAAATGAAAAAGAATGTGTACTTATGTTTTACAGTTTATGCAAAAACTTTCAACAAAGTATGCCACAAAGAATTGATAGAAATGTTCAGCAACCTCAACATATTTGGGAAAGACAGTAATCAAGAATCTCTACTGGCAGCAAACTGTCTGCATATGGATAAGAAACGAATTCAGCACACATACAAAGATAGAAAGGGGCGTAAGACAAGGATGTGTCTTTTCACATGATCTGTTCAACCTGTACAGTGGGGAAATTTTGAGCCAAGATTCGTCAGTGGCAGCAGCCATCTGAAGAACATATGATATGCATGTGATACAGTGCTGATAGTAGACAAGGAAAGGAAACTACAAGACCTCCTGCAGAAGGTAGCTGAAGAAAGTACCTGAATGCATGGTCACCAGCAAAAAGAGCTCAGAATGCCAAATACAGGTGGGGAATACAAAAATCAAGCAGGTGCAAAAATTCAAATACCTGGAAAGTGTTTTAACAGAAGACAGAAAGTGCGACACCAAGATCTAAAGGTGAGTTGGCATGACAAAGGACACATTCCAGAAACTGAGTAATGAGAGACAGGAAAATTTCAATCAAAACAAAGAGGGTATTAGATCACTGATTTCAGTTCTTCAATATGGCAGTGAATGCTGGACAATCTCATCAAAGATGAAGGAAAAACATAAAGCAGCTGAAATGCAGTTCTACAGAAGGATACTGTGGATATCATGGATTGAGCATGGGAGCAATGATGGGATTTTGGAAAGGATGGAAACAAAAAAGATATTGATACTGAACATCAGGAAAAGACAGTTAAAGTTCCTGGGATATGTAATGAGAAAGAAGGGCTTGGAGAATCGGATACTAACAGTTCAGATAGAGGGTAGTAGAGACAAAGGAAAGCAGTGTATAACATGCTTGACTGTACTGAGCAGGTGGATTGTAGAGTGGGGTAACAGGAGAAAGCGTGCTAAGAGCCACTAGGAATATGGAGATGAAGAAGGCCATGATCACCTACTTTTTTTTTTTTAAAGAACATGGTACATAGATGCTGAAAGAAGTTCATCCAAAAAGTGTGTGGGGGGTGATATTTACTAGTACAGAAAATACAAAGTGTCAAAGTATAGTTTGTAATAAGTGTTGCTGCTATTGCCTCAATGTAGCATTGAACAAAACAAGGTTTAGATTTCTCCTTGAAAATTTTTTACCTTTCTTCTTGACAATAATTCTAAAACTCTTGAAGATTGTGTGGCTTTTGTTACAACACCTGTTCTTCATTACCTACTATATTGGTTTGATTATATTGAGATTAGGACTTTGTACTGGCCAGTTTTCTAAAAGTTCAACATCTTCATCTACTAGAAACCTTTTTCTTGCATGTAATGTGTGGCAAGAAACACTCATGCTGACAAATGTCTCATAGTCTAGCAAAAGATTAGACCCTAGTAAAATAAATTTTCACTGTTTAGATTTCCATCAACTTTTAACAATTTTTTTTTATCAGTGTTGTATATTCATTGGGTCGGTGTGGAATAATACTAAAATTCATTTATGATTGCCAGTGAAAATAACAGGATTTCACCAAATTGTTAAATATCTTGGTCAGTGTGGAATTTTGTTAAGTGTATTTTGCACTGGGTGATGCAAGAAGATGTCACAGAGTATGAAACAGATGTCGAGCTAGAATTTTGTTTGATGTCCAGAGTCAAAGAGTCTGCATCCAAGGTGAGACAGTTCACCAGAAGCTCCATGTGTCAGTTAGCTAATTAACTGACGTCAGTTGTCACAGTTTGCAGTTGAGTTTAGCAGTTTTGCAGGCAGTAATTGGAGAGGAAGAAGTCGGTGCACTAGGTGCAGTGCCTGCTTCCTTGGTATACACATGTGTATAATCTGACCCACCCACTCCACAATACAGCCAAGTCACCAAAGAAGAGCAAATAAAAGATAATTGTAGATTTTATGTGTTCATGTTCATCATTTTGACTTGAAAAAGATCACTTTTGAAAATTTGGGTACATTTAGTTTTGTCATTTTGATTGAGAAAAATTTTTGTCATTGTAACAGTGCAAAAAAATTTGCTGATTTTTATCTGTTGTGAAAAACAAGTCATTTTGATTGTAGTTTATTTCATTGATTTATCTTGTGAAAATATAATCAAAATTTGGTTTGAGTTGATTCTCACTGAATGATTTGCAAAGTTAATTTTTGTCATCTCAGTTTGTATACAACATACATTGCTTTTCATGTCTTGTGTATCTTGTTCTGGTATATCATTCTTTCACATTCATCATGAAAAATAACTTTTTGCCACTATCCAGCATACCATGTTAGATGTGCTTTTGACCACTTCAATCTTGTGTGTGTCTGTTTCACCCCCACCTCCCATATTTTGTATACTGTATCAACTGAAACCTAACTGTTAAGACTACATTAACTCCTCATTTAATTTGGGATTGCTTACTGAAACAATCTTTTTCATTTCTCTTTTATAACTTTTGTGATCTTAAGATTTTATTTTCACAAAAAATTTTAGCCATAACTTCAGTGTTGAAAAAAGCTAATGCTCAATTACAATGACTTGCTAAAGCAACTTATGTTAATAAAATGGAACAATTCTTAGAAGTTTCCATATTATCATGACTTCACCATTTTGATCTTTCATTGGCCCTATAGTTTTGTATGGCTTTTTTTTTTTTTTTTTTTTTTTTTTCATTTCAAGTTGCTTTTGCTACATGGTACCTACAAAAATGCTACAACTTATTTTCCAATCCTCAAGGTCCATCCTGTGTGGTAATGTTGAGGGTAGGCTGGCTTCAGCCTGGACCATTCATAGATATCATCATGCTACCTGTTTAGGGGTCTCTCTGTTCCTTCTTTCAACCATAACTTACTGGCAGTTTTGATAGACCTGTTTGAGAACACTTAATGTGATTGTAGAGTTTCAGAGCCTTGTTCTGTATAATGGTTATAATAGTGTTATGACATAGAAAGAGTTGGCGATAATGAGAAGGCCAAGCTTTATTAACTATATCACCGTTTTATTTTTTGTTGGTTCCATAAGGTTACATATTTTTGTTACGCGTGAATGTTTGTTTTTTTTATGTATTTTGGTGTTAAGGTTATTGTTTGATGTGAATATATCATTTGTTTCTACATGTGCGTGTTCAGTGTAATGTAATAGCAGGTTGTTGTTGGTGTGTGCTATAATTTGTTCTGGTATTTGAGTGTGTGGATTGTCTGAAATTAATTCCTTAATTTTCTGTATATTCTTTTTTATGAATAATATTTAAGGCACATCTTCCTTTGGCCAGTTGGCATTAGTTGAATCTCAACGGTATGTCGTGAAGCTCCACACACTGCACATGTGTGCAGGCCAAGGACCACTTAGAAAGGAAAAGAGAGAAGAGACTGTATACATGTTTGCCACTCTTTTTATATTTTCTTAACACCTATGCATTTCTTGGATTTTGGTGGGAGCATTAGTGACAGCTTGGTTTTTGCATAATGTCAGTTGACCACATCAGCTATGTCTGGGTTAGAGAAAAGAAGGAATGTATGTATGTGTAGAGAGAAAGTTTCTCTGTTTTACTTTTAGTAAAGGGAATGGGTATATTTCAATAAGATTTTACTACTAATCACCACAGGGCTAAGAACAGTTGTTTACTGAAGATCTGTGATCTTAATCTAATCTATTAACCTATGGTTAGTCAAAAACCTCAGACTGTGATTTTGGAATGTCTCAGTCTATCTGCATTGCTTTGAAGTCCAATTAACACATTCTAGTCTGTACAGAACAACAAGCAATACAAATGTAGTGTAAACTTGTGTTTTGATAAAATAGGGTACTTGTTTCGATGTCAAAAGCCTTTATTCCCTTTAAAGGCTGCCCAACCTAGTCCTATTCTGTGTTTTACTGCTGCTGTACCATCATTTCTAATAGACAGCCTATGGCCAAGATATACAAATTCTGTGACTTGTTCAATTTGTTTACCATGAATTCTGAGGTGGTGCTGTTGGTTACTTTTACTAATTGTCATCCATTTAGTTTTGTTGACTTTTACAAAAAAGCTGACATTAGCAGAATACAGGTCAAAGAATTTTTGCAGCTCATGTTGGGATTTACTAATTGCAGCTATGTCATCAGAGTAGCTAAGGTTAGTGATAAGTTGACCTCTGGAGTAGCTCAGTCACATTCTGATCCGGTTCTAAGAATAATTGCTGCTATCACAATACAGAACAGTAAAACAAAGGACATTGCCTTGTTTTACAACTTCAAGTGTTTTAACAGGTCCAGACACCCCAACATTAGTTTTTATGGCTGCTGTGGAGTCATAAAACTGTTAGTTTTAAGAAGTCCTGTATCTTTTGTTCAAGCTAGTTTTTCAAGGAGTTTCCAAAGGTGGCTGAATTTGATCTATAAAAACAGGATTATTGAATTCAATTTATTTTCAATGGTTCCCCTACCAAGTTAATTTTTAAGCAATTGGCCTAGATTTGTGTGTGTACTATTCAAAAGTATCTTGCACTGATGTTTCTCTCATTCAGTAAAAAAAAAAATGTAATATTCTTTAGTTGGTCTCTTTTCTTTTCTTAAATTCCTATTTCAAGAATTTTTAAGTAAAATTTTCTGACTCTGCTATAAATTCACATTAATTTGCATGTTTTTTTTTATTTCAGCTTTTCCTGTTATTTTTGATTATGATTAATATTGTTGATATTGTGGCTGTGTACAGTGCAGAAAAACTAGAGGCTCATGCTGTTAAAGCTCTTTACATTGGATACAGCTGGAAACTTGCAACATTTGTGAGCATTGAATTTTTTATTTTGTCTTTTTTTTTTTTTTTTTTTTTTTTTATTTAATGGATTGTTTATCAGTGTATCAGTGCCAATAAAAACTTAATGCAACAAAAATTATCAGTTCATAACTTCAAGATTTGAATTTGGCTGCTACAATTCTATGTTCTTAGCTGTTACCATTAATGTCATCCATATGGTGCAGGTCTAGCTTGAAACTATAGTGGCATGGGACTTAGAGGATTAGAATGGACTGTTGATTTTCTACCAAGATTAATGAAGGATGATAATGACAAAGAAACAGGTAATTTTAAGAAAATGAAGTTAATGCTGGAAGTCGTGTAAGAAGCTCAGCTCAAAAAATAAATCAATTCTTAAAGTTCATACTTTTAACATTTGTTCATACAACAGATTACATGATCTGAAACAAAATATTAAAAATGTTGAAAACCAAGGTAAGAGTTTATTGCTCACTGAAAGGATATATGGTTTGCATACATTCTAAAGTGGACAAGGAGATTGTTGGAAATACTCAGCTGTCTTTGAGAGGGAATTCTTTAGAGGCTGATAATATAATTAGCAAGTAAATTTTACTTTATTGCAAGTACTTCTAATGCTGGTCAAAAAGAATGGAAATGAAACCTTTTACACGACTTCAGACATGCTTCTCTGATTAACATTTCTCTTAATTTTATATAAAAAATTCTGCATAGGCTCACTACTTTTTTTGTCTCGGCTGACTGGCTAACTTCTGTGTTGGCAAGGTTTTCATGGGTCAAAGAACAATTTCACATAGTTCCAAAAACAAGTTTCACATCAGCTCACAAATTCTTTTTCCTCAATCCACTGAATTTTGAAGGAGTGTGTGAAGGGGGTTATTTCACTCACTGCAAAACCTAACTGAAAGTAAATCAGGTGCATATAATACAAATATTAGGGCACCTCGAGGTGGTGTAATGGTTAGCAAGCTTGTTTTGCTAGAATCATTACAATTGTGTAGTGAGTTTGATCCTCACTAGGTGTCCCATACTTTTGGCCTTTTGCCATATCTAAGCTGCACTTAGAAAATCTAATACAAATATTAATTTAAAAAAACTGACAGGACTGAGAATATAATTTTAAAACTTAAATTTTAACTTAAAAAATCTTTTGTGGGTTTGGTTTCTTTTTTAAAAAAATAAAAAAATTAGAATATGAACTTATTAATGGAACATGTTTTAAAATTTATATATACACACCAAACAAGCATTACTTATATTTCATTATCAATAATAGATATGTTTACATATTGTGTTAAAATACAACTTATTAATATCTACTGATTTCTGTCAAATTTTACAATCATGTCCAGGCACTAAAAGGTTAATGCCTGTCATGTATCACTGTTTATTCTCTTCTGATTGTTTTGAGTAGATTCTCTGGCTTGTGAATGTTGTACATGAAATGCATACCAAAAAGATATTAAATTTTAATTTGAACTTTGTATTTGATGTTCTTGCATGATGAGTTTTAATTTGGTATTTGTCTCTTAATTTTCTTAGTATGTTTGTTATTTGCAGAATACAATGTTTATATCTGCATGGCTTGAAATTGTTTGTTTCTTCAGATTTTGGCTTTTCTTATTACAAATCTGGAGAAAAAAGTTGGCATCATTACTTCAGGTGTGAATTTCATCTTCTGGCTTTTGATAGTTATAACTGAAACGATTCCTTTCTACAGCAAAATCATCCAAAAGGTACATTTATATTACTTATTTAATACACAAACTATTGCTATCAGATTTCTCCTCTTGTAATTGAATATTTAGACCATTTAAATAGCCGGTTTATTACATGGGTTTAGTGTGTACTTTGTATCTGGCCCTATGAGTCCAAAAGTAGAAAAAAAATGCCCAAATGAAACTTTTTCTGATAAAATACATTTCTTTTTACTTTGACAGATTTCTTGTTTTTCTTCCAATATCAGTTATTGTTCCGAACGAATAAACAAATGTCTAAAGTACTTGCTTAGAAACAGTCAATTTTTTAAAAATTTATTTCTATATATCTATATATCAAAAAGCTTTTAAGTCCATTTTAAAATCTTTGAAATGATTGCAAAATATCTGCATATTGAGTTCAGTAAAATAATTTCAAATAGGTAAAACTTTCTAATTAAAAAAATTATTTGAAGTCTTTTTTGAACAACTATTTTTCTCTTTCAGGAATATGAAGTGGATTCCTTACAATTTACACTATTTTGCTTGAGTTACAGTATTTCTTTCATAGAACTCCTCCTTTTTGCTTTTGCTGAAAAATATTCCATCTTTAGTCGTGGTTACATTGAACTACGATCAAATGAAGATATTAGCAGTGTAAGTAAGTCTCACTCTCTCACACACACACACACACACACACACACACACACACACACTTGTTGAAACCTGCATTTATATACTTGATGGTTTGAAAACTAGTTTCCTGACAATGAACAGATAGTAATTGCCGTGATAATGGGGGAGGTCTGATAGAATGCTGCAGATTTGAACTATCAGATTTAATGTATCTCCAAACTTACTACTTCTATGTGCCTTGTCCCTTCGGGACGTAGGCGATCATGGTTCTCCATGTCTCCCTATCCCTTGTGGCTCTTAGCATGTTTGTTCCTGTTACTCCTGGCAATCCCCGTTCTGTCATCCACCTGATCAGGCCCTGCAAATATGTTATCTGCTGCCTTCCTCTGTCTCTCTTTCCTTCTATCTGGCCAGTCAGTATCAGGTTCTCCAGGCTGTCCTTCCTCATTGCGTGTCCCAGGAACTTCAGTTGTCTCTTCCTGATGCTCAGTATTAATTTCCTTTTGGTTGCCATTCTTTCCGACACCTCATCATTGCTTGCATGTTCAGTCCACGATAACTGCAGCATCCTTCTGTAGAACCATATTTCTGCTGCTTCCAGTTTTGTCCAGCATTCACTGCCGTATTGAAGAACTGACATCACATAGCACTCTTTTAACTACACAGAACTATCAGCTTAATGAGTCACATTACAAAACTGATTGTCACAATCCTGATGAATAGTGAGAAGCAGAATCCGGCCAGAGATAGGGCAGGAACAGTGCAGGTTTGTCAAAGACACTGGAACAAAGAACGCCATATTCATGATTAGGATGCTCTCCGAAAGGGCAATACAAATGAAGAAAGACTTGTACCTATGTTTCATTGACTATGCGAAGGCATTCAACAAGATACGACACAAAGAATTGATGGAGATGCTCGGCAGCCTCGACATTTTCAGGAAAGACATAAGAGTAATCAAGAATCTCTACTAGCAGCAAACGGCCTGCAAAAGGACAGGTAACTATCTCAGATTTACAAAGATAGAAAGAGGCGTAAGACAAGGATGTCTCTTTTCACCGGATTTGTTCAACCTCTACAGCGAGAATATTTTGAGGACCCTAGATGACACGCCAGGATTTGTTATTGGAGGCCACAACTTGAACAACATAAGGTATGCAGATGATACAGTGCTGATTGCAGACACGGAAAGGAAACTACAAGACCTCATACAGAAGGTAGCGGTGGAGAGTGACAAAAAGGACTACAACTGCAATAACCTAAGTCTACCATTCATCCTTGCTTTGAATGTTGCTGCCAAATCTAGTCTGGTGCTCCTGCTATTTAGATTCTCAATAAAATCTAAAGAATCTGCAATGTTGTTGGACTTGACCTGACATCTTGGCTTTAGTCCCTTTCCCACTGCTATAACATAGCTTCTATGTGCCTTTTCTATGAATACTTTCATGGGAATTGTTCTGAACTTTTCCCTATGGTACCTAGACAAAATGAATTTAAGCATAGTACTAGATTACTAGCAAGGTCAAGTCAATTTACAGTTAAAATAGCAACATGTAACTAAGTTTTATGCTAACAGTTTCTTCTATTGCAATTTTCAATTGTGGAACTCTTTTCCAGCTTCTTCCTTCCCAGTCAATTTTGCATTTAAATTTTTGAAGATAAATGTCATTATCTTCTATCTTTATTATTGTCCTATAGTAGATTGTATCATTCTCTAACAGTCGCCTCTTGTGTCCTAGTGGCTTTATTGCCTTGCTTCATATGAATTTAAAAAAACAAACTAAACAAGGATAATTTAATAAGTCTTGTCTAGGAACTGCTAAAAAATGCCAGTATAAGCAGTCGAATACATCAATGATTTTTTTCCCTTTGTTTTCTGCTTTTTAGTTGTACTAAAAGTAACAGAAGATAGCTACAGTGCTGCTACATGATCAAATTCAGCATTTGCATGTGGTTGCAGGAGAAATAAATGAAAACAGTATTGCTGGTGAGGCAGAAAGAAAGTGATGTTAAAATAAAATATCTGTATTGCCAGTATAATGGATGACGGAAAGTTTCTTTGATGGGCGAGAGAAGTGACCTGGAAAAGTTGGTGTATAGGAATTTTTGCTTAAGAGGCCACTGGTATCTACTGGTTTAAATGTTATCAAGCAGGTCTTTAAGTAATTAGGGTGAATACAAGACTCAATGTTTTTTGCTTTAGTGGCCTACGTCTGCAGCAAATAACTCCAGTGTTTAGATTTTACTTTATATTTTTGTAAGCTAGATACAATGCTTGAAGTCCTTGTGCAGACACTGATATTACTTTTTTTTGTGTGTGTGTTAAATTTTGATTCATTGCTTAATTGTCTTTTTTGCTCTCAATTTCTAAATTTTTAGTCTCTAAACTTCCTTTTTCAATATAGTCCAAGTAGGCTTCTCTTTCTATTATCAAAATTGTGATCACCTTTTTACTAGTTTATGTCAATGTAAATTGACATTTGTCCATTTTAGTATCTACCTTCTAAAACAATTATATCTTAATTCTATTCTTGGATAGATTGTAATTATTCTTTTTAAAGTGGCTTATGTGACTATATGGGCTTCTTTTAAAATTACACTGTAGGTAGGTAATGAGTAATTTACTTTTGCTCAACCCTTTCCACAAACTCCTTTCTCTTTCTTAGGGCCCCTCTCACAAGTATACCTCTCTACGCTCTACTCTCATATCCTCCTCAGTGATAGATATCTTAAAGTTAAAAATTATTTTTTCTGTAAAAATAAAAAAATTAAAAAAAACCTGTCGAAATAGATTTCAATAAAATATAGCAGTTCTTTTCTCTTGATTGGCAGTGATAACAATATAATAACTTGCATCATTCTTACATATTGCAGAACCCTTGCCCAATTGAGAGCAGTTCTTTTTTGAGCAGAATTCTCTTCAGCTGGATTACAAAGTACGTTATTTTTCCTTTTTGTACATTCCTTTTAAATTGGATTGAAACTAATATATATCTTCAAACTGGAAAGTCACTTAATTTTAAAAGATCATGGGTTAAATATCTCTAAACATTTAACTTTAAATTTGCTCTTGAAATTCTTTATTTAAAATTTTACTCTAGTCTTTAGAATGATTGAAATTGTACTGCTTTTAAAACCAATGTTCTTTATTTTTCTCTACTCATCTTTTACTATTTCTTTGACAGGCTGGTTTATACAGGCTACAAAAGGCCTCTGGATGAATTTGATTTGTGGGACTTACCACAGAATTTGCGGCATTTTCGCAATCTTCCCAAATTCACAAGAGTCTGGGAGAAGGAAATAAATTGCAGGTAAGAATTTTTTTTGTTTAATTTTTGCATTGATAATGAATTTGCCAAAATAATAACCAATTAACATTTGACAAAGAAATTTATGTATCCTTAAGTTCTTTATGCTAGAATTGATAAAGTATAATTTTAAGGATCTGCTGTTCTATACAACTTGATCAGTTTTTTTTAACATAAGAATTGTTTTGAAGCTTTATTTGTGATTAATCTGAAGATAATCTTTAGGATATTTGTAACAGAAATTTGTCATCCCAAAAATAGGATTGAGAAATTGAATTCTGCATCATATTTTTTTGAGGAAATACAGAATGTCAATTGCATGTATTTAGCAAAGAGACTTTCTTTGCTTTTTTTTTTTTTTTTTTTTTTTTTCAATGTTTAGATTTTTAAATAATTTTACCTCAAGTAAGACAAAACTACAGATACAAGGATTTACTGTGAGTGAAAGAGAATAAAATTTTAGTGAAAAGACAATAAAACAGGATTCAGGAAGGCAAGATTGTGATTGACATTGCATTTAAATTTTTGAAGATTATGGCAGGGAAGCAAAAAACTAGAAGTTACACAGCCAGGAAGTGTAATGAAACTATTAGAACAGGAATTAGTTATTTTAATAGTAAGATGAGACCTTGTTGCATGATTGCCTGTCACAAATGTTAACACAGGTAGTTGATTAAATATGACAAAAAAATGAATTCTCACTCACATTATTTACATTTGGGCTAATGTCCTTATCTTGATCATCACAACATTTTTGCTGTTGTATTCTCCAGTCTTCAACTATCTGTTGGTCTGAGTAACTTTCATGGAATTTCAAACTGTACCCTTTAAGTAATAAAGCAGTTTTTTTTTTGTTTTTTTTTTTAATGATGTTCACTCTGTAAGAGCACAGAAGATAATAGTTAACCCTAGACTTGAACAGGTTAAGAGTGTAATAATGGGAGAAGCATCCACTTGTGAGTCAGTTTCACAAAGCAGATGTTCATAGGAAGAAATTGCTTGATTGAAATTTGCATCTCATCAATGAAATGCAATATGTGTTACATGGCAGGTCCTAACTGAAGGTTAGGATTAGTTAATCTAAGAAATGTAGTTCATCTGAATACTTTCTATGGAAATAGTGATAGAGCAGCAAGAGGCTTGCAATGATCATCTGTGAGAAATCATCTGTCACAAGTTCATAGACACTTTGGAATTCTATTGAGACACAAAAGTGAAGACTGGGATAGTACTCTATTTTTGGCCTGATCTGGCTCTTGTGAAAATAGAGGATAGTTGTCAGGTACTGGAATGGTACAGAGAACCAACCATTTTTCTAGCAGAATATGATAGTTCCACTTGAGATCCGAGTTTAGTTTGTTCCAATAAGCACTCAAGACATGGGGCTTACCTTATGGAACATCTGTTTGTCATGACTGGTGATAGTTCGGGATCCAATTGATTGTTTTGGTTCTGCTGTCCATGTTTAGGGATATCTTGTCTGTACTACCTGACCCAGGGATTGCACTCACAATTACTATATCACCAAATTCATACACCAACACTAATCAACTAAGTTATCTTTCCTGATGCTACTGCTTCTGTCATGCATTCATTGTGACTTGTCTTTTCATACTGCAGGTAACTATTATTTTTTTTATTAATGTCTCCTATATGGTATTTATTTCTATGCTAGGCCTACTGTGGAGGTGCTTATAACTTGTAATATGCACTGGTTCTTTCCTATATTTAATTTGTCAGTGATTTTTTTTTTTTTCCTATTAGCAAAAATGGCAGTCATTTGTTCTGAAAGTTCATTATAAATTTGTCACTATTAGATATCTATCACAACCAAAATGCCACATATTTTTACTACATAAACTTGGTTTACTTATGCATTCCTACAAAATGGAACAAAATATAATATACATACCATAATTTTAATATCGATCAATTATTGACATAAAGATTTTCTGTTTAAGCTAGAAAATAAACAAAATTCTTGTCTCATAAAAATACTCATTTATAATTTTGTAGTTGTAGCAAAAAGGAGAGCGGAAAGACTTAGTAAAGTCCTTTGGTCTAACCAGGCAGGAACTTGAGTATTAGATGAATAAAGCTATATAGTATATACACTTTACAGATGCTACTTGAGATATATAAGGCTTTATATTATACACCCACAATTTGCTGAATGATCCCTTCCACCTTTTTAAAAAATGTGATATGGTACAGGCTGCATGCCCATGAACAATAGTAATATAGAACATGTTCAGGGTAGGACAAACATACATGGCAACTAATAACTGTTGTACATGCAAAGGAAATTGTAAGGTCTGTTTTACACTTCTACTGAGTATCCTTAAATATGTAGCTATTATCAAAAAGATAAATAGTCTTGGACATTCCTTGCATTAATATTGGAGTTCTTTTCTGCTAGT